>JANRGW010030127.1:0-37854 GCA_024733675.1 Psilopsiagon aymara
TCCTTTTTATGTTGAGGACACCAGAACTGCACACAATACTCCAAGTGAGGTCTCACAAGAGCAGAGTAGAGGGGCAATCATCCTAAGTGTTCACCTTGAAAACAGGCTTTTCTGAAGCATGGCTTTATCAGCTACCTGCTAATCTACCCGATTGATTTAGGTGGCAAGTCCTTGCTCAGGGCTGCTCAAATGTTTTGGACCAACTTTGCCACCAGGATTTTGTGCTAGACCTCAAGAAGCTACACTAAATGAAAGTTAAAATCAGAGTTTCAGAAAGGTTTCTGCCAAGGGCAAGAGGACCAAGAGGACCTCTGGTTTCAACATGAGGAGACTAAAACAGAAAAAAAAAAAAAAAAACCCCACAAAAAAAATGTGAACACATTTATACTCAGACCCCGCTCTACCATACATAACATAAAAGGAACAAGGCTCCTGACTCCATTCCTATAAAACAAGGTTCAGTGAGACAGCAATTCTATTTCTTTCAGTTACCATCACCCCTGCCAAGATCTGCCATTTCCCATAATGCCAGAAATGCACTGGAGAAGCCACTGTGTGGTGTCTTCAGTGTCTTCCCTCCATTACGAACACCTTTGCACCTAGCCCCATAGCCTAACACACCAGCAAATTCACTCTGCACTAATGGAAAGTGGGCTTCAGACTACTCTGCTGGAGTAGTCTGAACTGCTGCCTCAATGCCAGGTGGGTCACAAGGACTAGCACTAGGAAAGGAAATGGGAAGATGTATTTTTACTTTCAAGTTAAGCACAGTTGCTATGGAAATCAGATTCAGGCTGTATGTTCATTTGCACAATTGACTTTTATATAAAACCATTACCAGTAAGTCAGTACAAAAATTCAAAATTGTGGTCTTCAAAACATCCTAATGCCAACTGTTAAAACCATTAGATTAAAGCTGACATTTAAGAGAGCATTATGCCTTCCTGACAGTGGTACTTACGGTTTTATCAGTATGTAATTGTAATTGATATGGAATATATAACAGAAACATGGGTCTGAAGGTGGAAATACACAGGTACAGAAAAATCTCTTCCTTAATAAAAAGTAATTTCTGTTTTAAAGCACTAAGCTCAATGATTTTTTTTTATTTCCCCTCTACCTCTTCCTAAAGACCACCAGCAGAGGGCAACATCTTACTTTCATTATCAATTACTGCAACTGCCAGATACTGGCTTTTGGACTTTACAAGAGCAAAAGAAAACTAGAAATCATTGAGTTCAGGCATTGAGAAATTGGCTAGGCCAATGCTGGTAGCAACATACAACCTGGGGAGGTAAGAACAGAAACAGATTCTTGATTAGTCACCAGTGATAGCTCCTGGGGTCGATCACAAGAGCTACTCTGTCCAGTTCAGCTGGAGTTTTTTTAAACCCAGGCCTGGCTCCATCCTTGAAAACCTGAAAAAGCTGCTATTTTACCCTCCAAATCTTATCCATTAGTCCTCTGCATAACGCTTTACAGACATCCTAAACCAGGAAATACATCTGCCAAGACAGCAATTCTTACTTTCATAAAGATAGCTGAGAAAAACAAACATATCTGAGACAATGAGAAACAATCAGCAGCACAGTGTAAAAGTTACATTATTGTTTTACTGCGTCTGTGTGTTACTTTACACTCATATGTATCAGTTAATATACATAAATATCAGCTAAAGTTAAGGCCAATCTGACATTAGACTTGCAGCTGGTTTCAAGAGGAAGAATTTCCAGGGATTTACCACTGGCAACATTATTCTCAGCTCTTTCCTACTCGTTTGACAGCACTCATTTAATCCCCTGTATCAAGATAACTTAAAAGCTATAAAATATTTGTCCAAGAACAGCCTAAGGACCTTGGCACAGAAAGAGTATCTTGGCCCAAGCCCACTCATGTAACTGTGAATGAAAGGAGGTAGTGCCAATTGCCAGATTTCTACTTTTATCTTGGTGTTCACTCTAGCTCTGTGAGAAAGAGATGAAAGGAGGTAGCCAGGGCAGTTTCAACTATAAATGGCCCTCAGGCCCCAGAAAAATCCCCTCAATCCAGTCTTGATCTTCCCAAACTACTCAGACTACTCACAGTACTTGCACCATCTTAATACTTCTATACTAAGTTACTTAGCCAGGCAGCACAACAGAGGATGACAATGAGGGACAGCAAAAAAAGCAGAGCACTCAGGCTATTTAAGCTGGCCTCCAAATTCTCTGTTAATTCAGGTGCAAGACATCCCTTGGTAGCTCTGCCCAGCTTACAGCAAGGTACATCTGTAAGTGTCATCTGGATCACAGATAGCTCTTAAATAAGAGAAGTGAACACAGGAACATGCTAGATATACAGAACTCTGAAGTTTTCAATTTTCTACTGACCAAGCTGTGCCCAGAGAGGGTTATACGGATGGGATTTTGCCAGCATGTTCACAGACTGTGATGTGCGCTTCTCAGAGAAGGCCTTTATGGGAGGATGGTCAACTGGCATTACTGTTGGGACCCAAGCCAGATGGTATGTCAGCACAGCAGTTAACAAAGCAGCAAAGAACCTAGAAAAAAGAATACGACCAATGTAACATCAGCAAAAGAATGTCCCATTAATCGCTTTAACACATGCACTGGGATGCACAAAAACTTTTCTTAAGAAAAGGAGAGTGGAAGAAGCTTACTGATTTTTGTTGATCTGTTCTATCAGAAATGTAAGTTCTTTAAGAAAACGCTGGCATAGATGACTCTTTTCCAGGGTGCTGGACATCATATTGAGCCATACAGGCTCTGCAATCCTTGGAACAGAATATAGGTTCCAGATGGTAACTCTGCACAAAGAAAAATCCACAAAAGTAAATCTTAAGATGCACATTTCTATCTTGCAAACAAAAGTAGCCCCTTTCCTCTTCTATTGTCCGCTGATTCTTATTTATTTTTCTGTAAGATCTATGAGACTGAACAAACTGGAACAGTTATATTCTTAGGGTAATTACTAGTAATTACTTGTGCCCCAGAACACAAACCTAATTTGGTATACCAGAAACTTAGTGTCTACATGTCTTCCCTTTCTTGCATTTCCTCATGTATTCGCATTCAGAAAAATGATTCAGAAATCATTCTGAGGGGGAACAGAACCTATTCTATTCATTGCAGTGATTCATTTCCACATTCCAGACATTACAGAAACTCCATCCCACCAAAGCCTTGTCTCTCTCTCTCCTAGCTTGCCTTTCTTGGCCTCTAGCCATACCTTCCTCTCTTAGATACCAAAACCTTTGTGCCTTTGACAGCAACTGTCTTGTCAGCAATTTAAGTTACTGTTCGGCATCTATGGCTGGGAGTAGGCAACTCATCTGCATAAATGTAACAGTCAATCCACTTTTCTGCACAAGCATCAGCAGAAGCCAACTCCCAATGAGATCTTAAAGACTGACAATCACAGCTATAGGTGAGTGTAACAGAACTATTTTTGCTCTCGTTCTGAAAATGCCTGAGCTGGTTTTACTAAAGTTTTCTAAACGCATTTACCCAAAACCCAACACAGAAAATTCATTCACTCTAACATCAAGACTGGCTAAACTACAAGACCCTGCATTCAGCTGCTAATAACTGGAAGCGACAAATATCTTATGAGGGGCATGAGAACAGCTCTCCTTGTAATTCAGAATTCTGTTAACTCACCTGAATTCTCCCAGGGCATCCATGACACGGCTGATATAAACCTGCACCCTTTGGCTGGATTCTGCTATTTTTCTACATGAGATCATGGCCTTGATTAAGAGTTAAAGACACAAAACAGCTTCTTAAGGGATTCGCATTCTTCATCTTTTTAAGCTTCATTAACATGTCAAAATAATTAAGATCTAGCCCCAGTGCTATACAGCCACTCAGGACACCAATAGCTGCCACCTCCCTCTACCTCACGAGAGGCCAATCCCTGAGACTGGGCATGGGGAGAGAAGAAAATATTTCTGGGAGTATGGAGAAGACAGCAACAAACATTTTGTGTCTCTTTATAAGTGATTGCATGAAAGGATAGAATACCATCATTTCCACAGTCTCTGCCAAGTCAAGAAAACCTCACAGTGAAATATGGTAAGAAGCGAAGAAAAAGAAAAACCACCCATAGCATAAAACTCTCAATTCTTTTTCTGACTAGAAAAGAAACTGCACCTCCTTCAGCAAATGCTGAATTCCTACACTGGGCTCAGGCTCAAGACTACATGTGTAAGGAGGGAGGGAAGCTCAAAACCACGCACCTTCTCCCACTCTTTATCAGATTCTAGAATACTTCATGCTGTTTGACACTTTTCCACATTAAGACAAAACTAGTATTCTGTACCTTTTCTATTGCATATTTCAGCTTGTTCATGTGAGATTCGAAAAGAGGGAAGTGAGAGAAAAAGAAATCCTGGAAATTTCTCTGTGCTTCTTCTTTTTCAGGCAGAGAGAAGATTATACTGATTGCAATTTTTTTCCTCCGAACTATTGCAGGATTGGAGCTGCAGCTTTCATCAGCCATACTAAACATTTCTTCAGTGGACCTGTAAGACAGATTTGTTCAGACAGTCACCTATGTACTGAGAGGTAATCTGCCTTCTATCCCTATTTCTCTATGCAGTAGAATGCAATTCATTCTTGGGTCTCTTTTGACTCAGCACAGAAGACTGTGCTATCGCCTGTCTCTGAATAGAGGATACCCAACATTTTGATTCATAAAACCAACACTTGCTCAGATAGGAGGAAGGCAACCCCCAAAGAGGCCAGCTCCTGAAGTAGTGTGAACAGCTTCCTCTAAAACAGAGCTTCTACAAAATCCCTCCTTCAGGATTTATCTTCAAATGAGATTAAGAGAATGGAGACACAATGCACAAAATCATTAGCAACAAAGGTTAAAGGTAATTTCAGAGCTCTGAACTGCACCCAGTACTCAAGCTCCTGGCTATGATGCTCTTCAATCTATAATGCTCTTCATTAGCAAAGTTGGGAAACATGCTATCTATGCTGCTCCAGCATCTTAAAATGGATGCTTTAAGACACTTAACCATGCAAAATAAAACTTTCTATTTTAACAGAAGACTAAATGTCACTACTTAGTAATTACTGTGAAAACACAAACTTAACGCCTACAAATACACATGTGACTAGCTGCAAGTTACATATACTTGAGTGTAAAATTAAATGTTTTCAGATAAAAAAAAAAACCACCCACCCAAACCCACCCAAAAAACCAAACAATGGCTATTTTACAACCATTATTATTTCCCCAGGTTCTGTTTATCCACTTGATGGTTCTGCCACATCTCTTTCAACAGTTATGCCACTTTTCAGTATCACACATGGGTTGATACAGAGATCAATACTGCTCAACTTCTTGGTTATCAGCCTGGCATGTGACCTTCAGCAAGTTTGCAGATGATACCAAAGGGGGAAAAAAAATGGCCAATGGACCAAGGAGGCTGTGTAATCCCCATCCTTTTATGTTTTCAAGACTCAATTCCAAAGAATTGAGACTCATTTCAAGACAAATTCCACAGCAACATGATCTAAATTCTAAGCTAGTCCTTTACACAGGCAACTGATTTGAATGATATCCACAAGTCCTGGCCCAGCATAAGCTTTTCTGCTATTACACAAAAAGTGGGAATCCCGCACCCTGCTCCTCCATAAATACTTCCACTGCAGTGCTCAATATTGATGTTGCTGGATTTACAGAGCTATTACTTTTTCTTGCTTAAACTTCCTTGATCAATTTCACTGGAAAAAAAAAAAAAAAAAGTTTTCTAAACAGTATTTACGTCAATAATAAAACACTATGATCATAATGCCTTTTGGAAGGCACCTGAATAGAATAATGGCATTTAATCCCTGGGAAATTATAGCAGAAGAAGGGTAAGAACAGACAAGGAATCCATTAGAACATAAATGGAGACATTCAGAGCAGCAGCTTATATGGAAATAACTTGGGTTTGGAGTTTTTTTGTAAGTTAAGACTGCAATATCAGTGAGTGGTAATTAAAAGCTTGAAGGCTTTTCATATTAGAATTACCCTGAAATGGAGCCTGTGGCATTTATAGACCACTATGAAGCCATTAACAATAGGAAAGCCAGAATGCTCATTCTAAGTTCATTCTAAAAATAAGTGGTTTACAGTATAATTAGTTTGACAAAGTTAAACATTCAAAAGTTTCTCATTATAGAGGTATGAGTTCAGGAATACAGGAAAACTCATACACAATATAACCCAACAAAAAAAAGTTTGTGGGAGATCAGAATTCAAGACAAAAACATAACCTCATTTGAACTTCAGGAACTTGCACACAGAGACACAAATTCCAAAGGAAGTTGGGAAAGGATGGTCAGTCAGCAGCTAAGAAACATCACAAGCTTTTGTACTGCTTCCCAGGAACAGAAATTGAAGAATTCAGGTCTATGAGAGAAGCCTTTTCAACAAAGGCTGCTAATCCATCTTGCCTGCCAATTGGCTACATGGAGATCCAGCTAGACAGCTCATTTTCTTTGAGCTATTGGCCTAAAATATAAGTCACAGAGACTGTAGAATCTTGGCTGTACACACTGAAGTACAAACTCTGCTGTCACTGCAGCATTCAATCAAAAGCCTACTGTTTTTCTAGCAAGTAATCAGAAAACAAGTATCTTACTTTGTCTTAAAAAGAATTACAATTCCAGAGCAGTTCTAGATAGTGGAAATAAAAATGCCCCATTTCCGATATCTTTCCCCAGCATACGTTCTCTAATGTGGAAGAAAAATAACCTACTCTCTACAGTGAAGCAGCAGCCCCAAAAGGCTACTTTCCTCTAAGGAATTCATTACTTTAGTAGCACTCTGAGGAAATACTTGTTTGTGAAACTTTGCTTCTTGAACTGGGCTGAAATTATCTCACTTGTGCTAAATGTTTTAACTTTTGCACAGCTCTCAGGCTCATTTCTTTAGGAAACTAGACTAAAAATTACTTCAATTTACTGAAAGCAAAATGCTTATTAGCTTATTCTCAACTGCAAGCATGATTTAGGAATCATGACTGCTACACTGGCACCAGTACGTTACTCTTAATGTTAAAAATGACTCTGTAATAATATCCAGGAAAAAGCTTTGAGCATGGACACTGGGGAAAGAAGCCTTATCAAAAAGGCTTTGGTTATCTTTCTACTGACCACATATTTTAACTGGCAGCTTTTAAGCTTCTCTTAACTGAAAGCAGTGAAGAGGGAATGAGACTAAACAGCAGGAATTTCTTGTAGCTCTGCATTAATTCCATGCTGTTTTGTGTCCAGGTGGATGAGTACAAATGAGCAGATAATCAAGAGCCATCTGTATTTCGTAACTGTCAAGGGAAGAATATGCTTATTAGCTATGAAAGGTCTGCTGCGTTCCATGCTTTGTTATGCCACTGAGCTACAAAAGCTAATAAAATTCCAAAACAGTAGCCAAGCTTTTTGATCACTGCTTTTTTTTTCCTTCCTGTTTTGGCAGAAGTCACATGAGGAACATCCTGTACCAGCCAAGTTTGCTGTCATGGGCTATTACCCCAAAATTTCAGTAACCACTCACTAGTCAGACTTCATCATAGTATAATGTAATTACTGCAGCAGTACTGTTACAGTATCTTTCAATTCAACAGGATGCTCTGCTTCTTCAGAAATAATTTACTTTAAAGAACGTGGCTTCAGACACAGCCTATATGGTCAATAAAAATAAGTGTATTTCAAATTAGGCCTTGTAGTTCGTATGCAGCCAGAACTTGATCTATCCTTATATTGGCAACCTTATGTAACACACATGGAACTTAGACTGAATTGAGAGCATTTAATAACAGGATTTGTACTACTAAAGAAAAAGAGGCTTAAGCTCTATTTAGGTTAAATTAGTGCCAAACAGCTGGTGTTAAGAAGAAAGGTGTTGCACTCACCACCTTGGAATAATTCCATTCTCTAAACTGGTTGTTTGACTGCGGAGCCAGCGACGTTGGTAGCTGCTAGAAGATGATGATGAAGAGCTTGGAGATGGAAAAGGAGTGACCAGAAGACTGCTCAGAGATGCTATCAAGAAAGCAAGAAAACCCATATATACTGAATTACAAAGAGTGTTGGTTAAATATTTTTCTTCATACTCTAACTGGGAACAACTTCCCTGAAATCATGCTCTTGCTTGCTTATCTTCCTCACATAACTCATTTGCAACAGGAAAGAGATATTTTAAATCTTGCTGCCGGAAGATATTCTTTTCTCAGTCAGAGATATTGCCTACTAGAATATATTAAAAGTCATCTTATTCTCATTGAAAGCAATCTGTCATTAGATGTGTTGACCTCCAATGACAGTAGACAGATCTCCTGGCCTCCTTTTCCTATTCAGTGCAAAAAAATCATCTCTTTCCTTGCTTTAGTAAAAAGACTTGAGTCAGTTCTTTCTCCATAATATAAATTGGTTGATAACACAGAAAATAATTGCTGTAAACAAAGAATATCACTACAAATAATCTCACATCAAGGCTTGGAGAAAAGCAGAAGGAAAACCACTTAGCAGATCCAAAATATTTTGGATGTGTGGGTCATAAGGTGCCCACATATTTCAGGTGAATCACTACACCAAAGAATTTTAACATAATTGCAAAAGCAGGCAGACAAGTCAGACAGCAGATACCTGACCGAGCAATGCCACTGTCTCTGTCCTCATTTTGTCCTCTGCTAGGCATATCAACAGGCGTGCTGTGTGCTAAAACAAACAGATCAGATCAATAGAAAATATTACAAAACTCATCATACTACTCGTCAGCGCTTTAAAATAATGTTTACATTTAAAGGTCATAAAACAGCAAAGTTACATCCTGTACTGTCACCCTAAATAAGCAATATGGTGTGAGCAGAAATGGCAGCAAACAGTATTCTCATACTGAGTACTATGTTATAGGAGGAAGTTGGCTATTTGCCCCAATCTGTAAAACATCTCTAATAAGCTTACGAATGTGAACACAGTTTACATTAGCAGAAATCACATATGCTTTGAAAATGAGGGCTGGTGGTACCTCCTCCCCCACACACACTCCATCACTGTTGTCGTTCTTGTGCGTGTTCAAGACTAATTTTATGCAGGTTAACATCATAATGAAATAGTCACATACGAGGTCCATTAAGCTTCTGATTCACTCCAAAAGCAGAGATTCATTATTCAAAGCCTCACAGTGAGAAACATTTAGCTTATGTTGTCTTACATTGAAGTGTTAGTAGTGCAGAGCCACTCAGATTGAGGAGCATGCAAGATTTGCAAAGAAACTGCATTGGCATTCCAGTTCACATTTTTGCAATTACCAGAACTAATTAAGCCTAAGGTCTACCCACCTGCATGGGTCATCAGTATGCCTGTAAAAGAAGACTTTAAACTACATCGAAGTTTTGGTAATTAGAGAAATAGATATTATTAAAAAAAAAAAAAAAAAAAAGAAAAAAAACCCCAAATCTTAAAGCCTCCCAAGAGCTCAAGAATTAATTCTGAATGTCTGCTATCAGATTAGAAAATAGCAGCAAGAGGTAAGAAAAGAAAAAGCTGTATACCAGCAAGACACCTGCACACCAGCAAGAAACCAGCTATAAGCTAGGAAACATAAGCTCTCTAAGAAACATAAGGGCTCATTTATTATTAAAAGCACTGCACTATAATACCTTTAAAATGAAACACGTGAATTAGAAAATAAATACAAACAAAAAGTAATTAATTTTGCTTTTTTGGGGAAGAAGGATTTGTAAGTATAAGCCAGATAAATCTCTTGTCAGTATTTTAGCCCCTTCTGCTTCTATAGAGTAGTTATGCATGTCCTGCAAAGATTCAAAAGGAGCTGGATTTGTGTGCGCATATGGATGGGTCACACTGTGGCTGGCATTCCACACAAACCTGCAAAGAAAGAAGCACTGCGGATGAGCCGGAGGGGACCTCCTTCAGACACACCCTGCAGCAGTTTGCTGCTACACAGCTGTAACACACCTAGGAAACAAAAGCAACGTAGAGAAAACGCAATGCAAAAAAGTTTAAAATAAAGACACACAGACAAGAAGGTGATGCACAAGAAAAAAACAAACTGAATGAACAGATGGCCTCGTGTTGTCAGAAAGACACAGAACCTGGAAATATTTACCTAAGTTACTTCCACTGCGACAGGTTCCCAAACCATTCTGATGTGAGCTCAGCTTTCCCAGGCCAGGATCTTGGTTGATGCATTCAAAGCTATCTTGCAAGCTAAAAAGTGTGAATAAAGTCAGTATTCCTCAAGAATATGATCAATAGGCATTACTATTAGCTTGACAATTAGGCTCATTTTAAGGGAAAAAAGAGGGCTGAAGATTAGCTCTACAATCAAACTCAAGTAAGTTTTTCTGATATTGTAATGAAATGGACATTTATTTTCTATATGGAAGCTTCTCTACCTCTCACCTTGGGATTCAGTTTATTCACATTTGCTCTGTTTTGGGACAAGGAAAAATGGAGCAGATGAGAAACAGTGTATCTTCACTGCTGATGGAAACAGAAGTTGGGTACAGGGACACAAAGATTTCTCAGCATATACCCCTTTTTCACCCTTGGGGCAGCAGTAAGAGATAAGAGGCTTTGACTGTCCATAGCACCTAACCTCTGAAGTTAATTGCATGTCCTGGGCAAATAGAGAAGCAAAAACTGAGAGATTTTGGTTTTTTAAACTTGGGTGGCCTGGCTGGGATCTACCAAGAGAATCCTTCTCCACAACCTCTATTTCATATTCTTTACTAGGCTCTTCCACTTTGCTTAAGAAGCAGTGAGAGAAGTGCTACAAAAGGATAAAAAATAAAAGCCAATTGCATTGGCTAGAAAATGAGGAAAAAAAAAAAGATATAAAGTTCTTACTTATTGTTGCTTCCACTGAAGCTTCCTACCCTGGCTGAGAAGACTTTACTTATCATCAGCTGTGGGGGAGAGCTGAAAGGATAAACAGTCATTTCAGTGAGTCATCAATTCCAAGTGCCTGACAAGAGAGTGCATCACAGAAAAGGACACTCACCGTATGTAGTGAATTTTCAAGGTGGAGCCTTTGTAACTCATTGCCACTGAGCCAAACATCATTTCTCCCAGCATATTGACATCAGAGGCTGGTCTGGTGTACTACGAAGACAACAAGATGGGAAGAGCAAAGTCACTAATAAGCTGGCATACTATTTAATATAGTGCCATACTGCTACATTTTGAATAAAGAATATAAATAAGCTCTGCTTCTCCATGAAGACTAAGATCCTGCATGATTTTAATACAGTGCAAGTACAAGCAAGTACAGCTGGAACATGTACTTTGTTCTGCTCACTAGATGGGCATTGTTACTTTTGTCTGTGGAGGACCTCCAAAGGCAAAAAAAAAAAAAAAGGGAATAAAGATCTATTGCATTTCCAAAGAAACAGCAACATTCCCATATACAGTGTCTGATGAAACCTGGAGGGGTCCATAAGACTTATATCCTGTGATCTGGATGCTCAAGCATTAAACTGACCTTATTCAAATGAGTAAGTTCTCCTACGCTGCCACTGCAGAAAGTTTCTTGGAAACATTTTTGATTAGAAATTAGTGAGGACTGTGTTTCTAAGAATAATCAGACTTTTGTTTCAAAGACTGATCAGCAATAACAAGTATTTTTCTAGATGAAACATTTACGCCTTTACTGAGAAACAGCCAGAGTACCTGAAAAACAGTTCTCTTGATTTCATGTTCTAGTAAGACAATCTAAGGGTCTCTTACCATACCATGCTCAATATGTTCTTTAGAACTGACCTGAAGCACAGACAGAAATCTTTCAAACCAAGAACAGAAAACAGTATAATGCTTGTTACGACCTTCACAAATAATAATGCTATTAAATATCTTTTGTAACTCTTTCAAAGATAAGACCAAGATACACCAAAACGTTAAGATATACCCACATGTTCTTACGCTACAACAATTTAAAATAGGGCAGATACCACAAGGTTCAGATTAAATTGTAATGCACCAGAAATAAAACTAGTAATCCAGTGCATGCAAGTTAAGGCTTTTACATACAACCTTCTTCAGTAAAAATGATAAATATAAGCAAGAAAAGTAAGGAACATTACCTGATACTTCGGTATCTGTTCTTTGATACTGTGCATACAGTTTATAGAGGAACTATGGGAAGAAATACTGTTGTTCCCATTGCTTGCTTGGCAGTTCTTAGCAGAAGTCTTTACAGCAGCATCCTCTACCATTTTCTGTGTCAAAACACAGCAACAGGGTGAAAACAAAGCAAACATGAGAACTCCCATCTCTAAACATAGCACAGCAAGATTTTTTTTCAACTACAGGTAAGCAACAGAAATAAGAGATACTCTAATTGGGTGTAAAAAATATGCATCAGATTTAAAAGATGTTTTTTAAAAGGCCAGCATCAGAGAAAGTGCAGAACTACTCTCACATTTGCATTGTCAGACAAGTTTTAATAGCATCACACACAGAGTTGTTAGTCAAAGTTCCTCTGGAAGATCATTCCCAATTATTATGAACCCTCTGTGTTAACATTTGCCAACATTTATGTGAACAAAATCTGAGCTTGTGTGTTGCTTACAGATTTCTGTAATCATTTGCACAATTAATCACTGAAATTGCAAACAACTTTTGCTGCTCAAGTGATTAACAGATTTCTTAAACAGAAGAACAGCAAGCACAAAAAAGGGGTGAATAAAGCACCATTTGGTACAAGTACCTGGTTATAAAGTTTATTTGTTAAACCTTTGTTTAAGAAGAAAAAAGGCAAGCAAATGCTTAAATCCAGCTGATTGTTTAACTCAAGCTTACTCTCAAGTCATTCTTAAGATGTTTTAACATCTTAGAACTGATCAGAAAGGTGTAAAGGAAGTCTCAGAAAGATACCAACTATATTAATGCTACTTATATATGTTTCATAAGACATTGGAGTTTGCTTAACAGTTCTCTGGAAAAAAATCTAATGAGTTTGTTTCCTTTAACAGATGCTTTTTTCTTTTCAATTTGATTGTAGATATCTGTTAAAAGAACCACATTATTTTGAATACACTTCTCACAAGCACTTGAAATGATTTATACAGAGGTAGCAAAACTATAACCTTGCAGCAATGAAAAGTGCTTAGAAAGTCTGAGAAAGCTTCCCCCTCTCACTTAAAAATCCCATCAAAATCAATGTATTTTTCTAAGTCTCATTTTGTACCAGCATAGCTTTAATTCAACAGGAACATGGATCAGCAGAGATCAACAACATTTTTTTCGAATGTTAACAAGGTACATGCAGCCAGCCTACAGAAAGGAAAGCAAGCAAGCAGGTAAAAGAAATAGAAATAAACTAGCTGCTACTAAAAAGTTCAATAGCTAAATTTACATCATGTATTTTGGCTCAGCAAGATAAGAGAGGAATGATAATAGGAAATTAAATGGAAATAAAAGTTAAATCCAATATTCCACAAGACTGATTTTTAAGATGAACACTGAATACTACAGCACAATAAACATAGATGGTTTTAGAATACTAAGTCATGCTGACAAGATGATGAAATGAGCAAAAGAAAAGATGCAGAAGAAGCACAAGCCAAGAAAAGTAGATGATCAGCCATTTTTTAAAAATTACATATAAACAAGCCAAGCTCCTTTACCCATTTAAAAATAAGCCTACTAGCATGTTAAAAAAGTAAAATCCTGATGTCTACAAGTTATCTTATATTTGCACTTCTTTTGTGCATTTTTTTCCTAGCATAGTATTCATGTGCTATTGCTTATCTAATCCCAATGTGACTGTCATTAGGGTTTAGAAATGCACCAGTGTCAGTAGTCACATGTTTAATGAGCTACTGACAAAAAATGCCTAAAAAAAGTGGTCTGACATACACTATCTACATAAAGAATTGGAGATTAGATCAAGAACACTGAAAAGAAATGTAGTATATTATACAAATGTATGGTTTTTACTATATACTTTAAAGCCAAGCAGTCTACTTAAATACTCAATGTGAATAAGCTTTACTGTATTCCAGGAAAATCACAGAATCAACTAGGTGGGAAAAGACCTACAAGATCACAAAATCCAACCATTACCCCAGGGCTGCCAAGTCCGCCACTAAAATGGATAAATGCCCAATATAAACAGACATACATACATTCTTTTGACAGGACTGAGCGTGTGACCAATTTTGCCTTAAATTTAAATTAATATAGTCTTAGGCTTGCCTTTTGATAATATACCAGACAAATAGCCAACATTTAAGATCACATGCAACATCTATGTGTTTGCATGCTTTTCAAAGTGCTTTGCCTGTTTTAATTGAGCACTTGGATTACTATCTTGTTAGAAAAGATATTGTAGCCCTTAACCATGTATTATGAGGAAGGCTCTATGTTAGTGTTGCATAGAGTTTCTGATAGAACATTTTGTCATTAACTTTTAACATATTCAAGCAAGAGAAATAATTTGAATATTTAAATGAAGCCAGAAATATATTTCTTCCTCACATGTCACGTTTTAAACCAA
Organism: Psilopsiagon aymara; assembly: GCA_024733675.1. NCBI lineage: Eukaryota > Metazoa > Chordata > Aves > Psittaciformes > Psittacidae > Psilopsiagon > Psilopsiagon aymara. The sequence continues at coordinate 14,521 of JANRGW010030127.1, forward strand.
CTTTAATATACAAAACACCCCTGATTTGGGGCGGAGGGGGAGGAGAGTGGGAGCAAGATTAACAGACCACTCTGACCCATTTACCCTCTTAAGCAGATGATCAGTCATCAGCTGATGACGCTCAGTCTTACGGATTTAGCACAATGGCATATTTTGCACTGTGACTGAAATAGAGATTGCTGGGTTTTAAGTGCCTTCATAAGGAATTTCCACAAGTCACAGTTATTTGTATGTAGTTAGTGATTCTACAATAAACCATGCTAGCCTGACAGGCTGAAGTTGCTGGCTGTACAAAGGTTTCAAAACAACCAAATCAAAATAATTCAATGTAAAAGATAAACAAAGAGCTAGTAGAAAACAAAAACCAACAAAACAACCACAAAACAGAAAATATCAATGTTTTACTTGTCTTTAAATCAACTAAGAAAGAATCCGCATCTTTACAGCATCTACTCTTGCTTCTACATGCGTCACCAGAACTCACATGGTCATATATTGCCACACATCAGTCATACACATTACAGCATGGTTAGCCAAAGTGAAATTATTTGAATTCACAAAAAACTAACAACTTTAATAATCAAAACACCAAAGGAAGACAAGCACGCTTAAAGACATGATAAACATCACTTGAACAATGGGACTGCACAACCACGGCTAGCAACAAAAAAAGCAATCCTAGTTGATATTAAGAAGGCTAACGAAATACTTAGTTTAGAGAAGCATAGATTGATTTGCTTGAAAACAAATCAGATCTAAGTTTTAACACCATATTTGTATTATAAATATCAAATACGTGTTCAAACCTTTTTGGAATCTAACACTCTTGTTGCAGCTGTTGCAGAACTGAGACAAGTGAAAGATCACAAGTAAGATTAAGAAGTTCACATTGTCATATTAAAATTCCTGCCTTTGGGAAGGGAAAGAAAAGAGCAGTAGAACAAATGAAAAATTAGCATTTCATACCTGAACGACAGCTTCATCAATTTTACGGACTGCTTTGGAATCAAATAAAACCTGTCTGCCTCTCCTCTCACAGTCCTGGTAAACTATCAGGCGGATTTCATTCAAGTCAAACTCTGAAGTGGACCAGCTGCAGGTTATAAACACAAGATATTAAATAAGCCTGCAAAGTAAGCACACAATTTTAAGTAAACAAACAGGCACTCAACAAATACATCTTTTACTCAGCCTTTGCAAGAATCAGACTGCAATCACAGAACTCCAACCAAAAAGGAACTCAAAGGAGCATCTTGGCCCAGTGTCACCAATACACAGACAGGCACAGCCAGACCAGCTTTCGTTCAACCTCTCCTCAAAATCTGGAGCATCCTCATTGCAAGGCAGGCGTACTATTTTGTGCAATTCACTCAGTGGCAACGCAGAACAACGGATTACCGTCCTCTTTACTACAGCCTTTCACAAACTCAAGGCCTACACCCTCCCTCATCCTTCTGCCATCTAAACAACAGAAGACAAATTCCTTTCAATCTATTCCTGTCAAGTTACAATCTTCCAAAGTTTAATTCTTGTAACCAAAAGACAAGGTTTCTGTTGTTCCATTATTTTACCTCTTTTAGGTTTCTTTTAGGGATGTTTTTGGGCTCACAGAGCAATCATAGATTGCAGAGGCTTGATCACTAATTACGACAAAACTTAGTAAATGAAGCCAAGATACCACTGAGATTCAACCTGAAGCAAATCAACTCTCTCAAGCCAGAACCTCCCCATTCTTCAGATATACACCATGGCACAAAACTTGCTTCCCTGCATTTCTGCAGGAGGCTGAGAGGCAGACCTGATCACTGCTGTAATGGCAAGAGATTTCATTTCTGAATTCCAAAGGGAGTCGGACTGCACATTAGAGCATGGAGGCTTGACTGGCCCTCAGGTTCAGCTACAGAATATGGTTTTCATGATATGCAGCTGAAAAGTTGGAATTAATGGAAGAAACCCACTACTGCATAAAGCAGTGCCACACAGCACTGGTGCTCAGTCATACTGCCTCACCCCTGACCTGAATGGACCACATCTAAGGGGTAAGAGTACAACTGTTATTAATAGCTGTTGGCTGAACAAATTGCATAAGAGACTTCAGTCAAGGCCACACAGATGTCCCAACCAAAAGAGGTTTCATTTTGGAATTTTCGCAAACTATGCCCTACAGAGAAGGCAGGTAGAGAACTGAGGGAAGAGCATGAAAACTCTATACAGCTGAAATACAAGAATTACTGAAGCTATTTCTCTTATTCCATGCTCTGTTAATAGCCATAAATCAATAGGAAGGTAAATACCATAAACTGCTAAAGTCAGTAAGGTAACCATGGGCAACTGCTTTAGGAGCATACTTAAGAGACTTGCAAATTTAAAATAATTATAAGTAAACCCAGTTTCCTTTCTTCTTTGTGCTACATCATGCATTTCAAACATCAACTCTCCCTTCTATGTAGCCAGAAAGAAAAATAAGCCTAAACTGGCACATTTTTTTTTGCAAAGCTGTAAGACCTCATCAAGCCAGAAGGTTCTATTCTATTTTTAAATACCTTGGGACAGAATGAGCTAGACTGTGGTATTCTGTTTGTGTAACAGAGTATTGTAAGGTACTCTGATACAAGTATACACTATGTGCATAATATACAAGGGTTCAGTACACATCAAAGCCATATCATGGAACAATGCTAAAGGCTGTTTTGCCATCAACAGTAAGGAAACTTGTTGACGTGTAGCATGTTACCTCCAAAATTCTAGGAGTGCCAGGCAGATTTCTTTTCAAGTTTTCCCTTTCAAAGGGAGTCACAGTCTTAAGTTAACCTGCATGAGATCAGACCTGATACCATTGTTGATAGTTGCCCAACAAAGATCCTACACACCTCACATATACGGAGAGCTGCAACTACACCATCTGTTTTAAGAGTCTGTTACTAGCTTCTCAGCCCACTGCCTGTGCAAAGCTCTTACAAAATCCAGTTATACAGAATGCAAGAGAAGTCAGAGCCACCAATAGATTTTGTTCTAGTCTGCCGCACGAATCTGATGCTCTTCAGCATCAGATACTGACACTGATTACCCTTTCAGTATCTGAAGGGGGCATATAAGGATGCTGGGGAGGGACTCTTCATTAGGGACTGTAGTGAGAGGATAAGGAGTAATGGGCTCAAACTTAAACAGAGGAAGTTTAGATTGGATATGAGGAAGAAATTCTTTACTGTAAGGGTGGTGAGGCACTGGAATGGGCTGCCCAGGGAAGCTGAGAATGCTCCATTGCTGGCGGTGTTCAAGGCCAGGTTGAACGGAGCCTTGGGCAGCATGGTATAGTGGGAGGTATCCCTGCCCGTGGGAGGGGGATTGGAACTAAATGATCTTAAGGTCCTTTCCAACCCTAAGTAGTCCATGATTTTATGATACCTCTTCAGTTATACAGCTACCTATTTAATTACACACTTTCTACAATAGACAATACCTGAACTAACTATGCTGCTTTCTTAAAAAGGTCACAGGTCTTCACTTCTTTTAACAACAAAGAAAAGGTAAGTCTCTATGGCCTTAATTTAAATCGCACACAAGAACTAAGCCTTATTTGTCTCCAGGACCAGCACAGCAGGATCTGCAGTTCAAGCCACAGGACTACAAACCTAAACTGAGAAAGATTCATTTCAGACACAGATGAGACAATTCAGCTCTGCATCTGGCCATGACGCTAAAAGCATGCTCAGTACTTGTGTTGCATAAACTTAAGTTTCCTTACAAACAGGTTAACCGCCACATTCTGCACTAAAGCAAACTTCGTGTTGCTTGTGTGGTACCACCCTCTGTAAAATCCAGTTCACCTGTTGTAACACTGAAGTAAAATTCAATGTAACCTGCTGAGATGCCTTTCCCACACAGGATGCTAGAATTAAAGACTGCTGTGATCTTTTGAAACTTCAAACAGATTCCAGAACCAGACAGCAACAAGCTAGAGAAATTACATAAATTTATCATAAAAACCTTTGTGTGACTAATAGACCAAATATAGGGAAGCAACTTCAGATAATGCTTCTTACAGTACTAATGAAATATCAAACATGCTTTAATTAAGTCTTTCAGGCTTTGAATTACCCAGAACACATATGCAGCTCTTGCAACAGTCCTTACAGAAGAGACCCATCCTACTAAAAACTCATCTGATAAGACCAAGTATACCTATAGGCAAGTTATACCACCATGTAAGCCTATAGTCCCATTACTTCCAAGTGGAACCTAGCACAAGGCCCAAGGACTAGTCAGATGACTGGGATGTTCTTCCCTGCCACAAAAGCTGATGAGCAGACTACTCACTGTACTTACACACTTTAATGTTTAAGCCAGCTTGCACAACATACAGCCCCCAAAACAGGGAGAGTGGGATCATCTCCTAGAAGCAGAGTGTTGGAGAATATGGATAGGATACTGACTTCATTGGTCAGCTCTATTTTCACATTCATTAAAAAACCCAACCCTAAACTGTTATCTTCATATCAGCTTCTTGCTTATTTAGCAATGCCAAGATCCTCATAATCTTAAAAATTAGCTCAAATTAACATGAGTTTGTGCAGATGTTCATATTTCAGATTAAATGTGGCTATTTTGATCAAACATAATGTTTCCTTATTTGACCACGAAAACAAGAGACCCACATTTCCCTCCTTCTTGTAACTATGTGACCCTTCCTGTCACCCATCTGCTCTGATAATTGCTGGACTCTTCTGTAAACTAATCAAATTCTCTGCAGCAGCAGAAGTCTGTCCCAGCACACTGAAGTAGATCAGAAACATAGCTGGACAAAGGAAGGAAGCAGAAGGCAATGGAACCTCCACCTCTTGGTGGCAGCATGAGTTACACTAACTCATTTCATCCATGGAGCTATATACATTTAGAAAAGGGCACAAAGAAAACATTCCCTATGCATTCCAAATAAGTATTGAGGCTAGTTAGAATGTTAATTGAGTTTTCTTGTCCTCAAGTCAATTTTCTGCCTGCTCAGTACGCTGAATTGACTCCCTAACGGAAGCCAGTTCAAGAAGGATTGGAAAGGCCAAGGCCAGCAGAAGGGGAAAAAGGACAACAGCACGATGCCAGAAAGAAAATAAAGAGGTGGCAATGCAATTACTCCCCTCTGCATCAGCAGCCTGTTTGCCCAGCTCAGCTTATCTAACCTCACCTTCAGAGTGGATCTTTCCTGCACATGGAAGATGCTAGAACGGAACAAACATCAAGTCAAAATAAGTTAGTAAAATCAAGCTGTCCACATTCATACAACAGGGAAACCAGGTCTAAGGATACTAAAACAGTACGGATATTTTTTTTATTATTACATATTTATTTATTTAAAGAAAGCAAAACATCCAGAACAGCTTACAGACACCCCAAGTTTTCTCCCCAGATTTCATATTAAGCTTAGGTATGCTTCATTTTCTTTAAAATTGCACATAAGCTACTTTCCTTTGGCTTGTGCAGCATTTTTTTCATAACAGTTATGAGACAGAGGCAAAGAGATCTCTCTCACTGAGGGGGAAGCAGAGTCATTTATCTGTGGTAAAAAGTGACAAAACATTTGCCCTATTCTGCCCTGAATCAGTATTTTCAGTTAATATAGATCTCCAAATCCTGATCTTTACAAAGGAAGCTTCTGGTTCATCTTTATAATAATCAGCAGGCATGCAATAACTGATGGGTGACCTATTAATTTATATTCAAAACCTACTTCAGCTGACCTTAAAGCGTGTTTGAAAATTACTAACCACTCACTACTTCAGTGCAACATCTATAGGCTAAAGAAATAATGAACAAATTTAAACATATCTATATCCTTAGATATCTAACTATATTCTTCTGCTTCTTAGATCAGCAATCCTGAATGTAGAATATTAATTCTAACATCCCTGGGTGATTGAATTTAGAAAAAGCTGCCCTGAACTGTATTTTCAACACAGTTATGTAGCAGTAGACACTCGGACACTGGAGATATGCTGCTACACATCTGAAAAAGATATCACAGAAGTCAAAGAAACACTACTCATATTTCAGATTAATATAATGTTTGATCTAGAGATCACTTACAAGTAAAGCAGAGGGTTTCCCTCTCCATTTTGCCCCCCACTTCACAGCATTCTCTCATGTCTGCTCTGCACACTGTTATTACTTGACCCACTAACACAGGAGGTGGCAAAAAAATAAGAGAAATCAACGAGAAAGCTAGAAAGAGAAGGCAAGATTATTTACCTTAAGTGAAAAGAAAGGCAATTATCCTTCAAGCCTCAGTTTGCATGTATATAAATCTTACACATCAGAGTCAGGAACACAGACTGAGTTCCAAACAACAGTGGAAACTCTCTGGAGTTTCAGTCACCATCACAATCAAAAATAAGCTTCTAACAGAACTTTAACAATTATTTACAAAATAGTCTTTCAGGCACATGATCATAAACCTAGTATCAACCAAAACCGTCCATTCTCTGACAAAAATTATATATATCAAAAAAGTCACAGGCATACCTGTTTTGCAGCAATCTAGTCACTTTGTTCACACAGCTGACACTTCGGTCTCTCAAAGATTTTCTAATCCTTTCATCCAAATTGGTACAAGAGAGATTATTTCCAAGTGGTACATCACTGTTGTTTCTTGCTTTTTCTATTTGTCCCCCTGTGCCATTTGTAGCTTTTGGTGTACCTCCACACATTTTCTTTCGCTACAGATCTTCTTGCAAAGGCCCCTCAAAGAAACTAAATACCCACTGAAGAGACACAGGCTCAATCAGATTTTTTTACTATAGATCAACCATTAATGATGGTAATTTACCATCGGCTTTCTTCCCTATACAGGAACACAGTCTGCTGCAATTCCTGTTAGAAGGAAAAAAGGCAAAAAGACCTTCAGATATTCTATAAGCCATTAAGGCGGAAAGACAGCGGTAGCTAACGTACTGCTGTGATTATTCCAGACAGAGGAGTAGACATGACTTTCAAGTTTCAGAAGCCACCGTAGACTTGCTCTTGCTGCTGCTGGGGTTTTTCCTACCAAGCTTGGCTCAAAGCTGTAGCAGATACAACAGCTAATATTGACTTTAACTATGTTTGTTTCCTGGTATGTGATTTAGGTAGCTGGCAATTATGTAGTCACAAGACTGAACCATATGGCCTCTTAAAAAAAAAAAAAAAAAAAAAAAAGACAGCATAGTTGCTTTTGCAGTGACTCGCCCTTAGTTGCAAGGTTGTTCTAACGCGGGCTACAACACCCTGTTAATGGCTCTCATGTGAGCAAGTGTCATCTGACAACCCCTAGCAACCTCATCTAGCTTAGGAGTAAATATGCATCTGCCATCATCGCCATATGGTTATCAGTTTAAAGAAATGACGAACACCAAGAAGCACACTAGGCCCCCTGCGCTGTAATGCTTTTACTTTTAAGGGCAAACAGCATTTACACTTGGCCAAGAACCTGAAGGTACTATTTGGAAAAGTATTATTTTTTTTTTTAAGTAGAAAACAAGCAAAAGAAGTCTGCCACAGACATCAAGTTGATTGATAAGAATTTATAGTCATGTGCTTATTAAAACAATTTAATGGAGCTACCGATGACAAAAATATCTAATAAAATCTTCCTGACCAAGAAAATACAAGTTTTTAAACAGAACAAAGTAAACTGACGTTTTGTCCAGGCTTGGGTGAATTCCACTGCAGAACAAAGTCCTCTTCCCATCCCTGCTTTAAAAAAAAGTTATAAAAAAGCATGCACACATGTCTGCTCATAATTCATGTTTTACATAGCTTCCCCCTCACCGGTAAAATTCTAGACATTTTAATATGACAGCCATAGTGCTACTTCCCTTCCAGATTAAAAAGGGAAAATAACTTCGCTAATGGCCATTCAGAAATAGAGCAGTAGAGTTAGAAAACACAGTGAGATTTCAAAACCTAGCACTACGTGCTACCTGCTAAATGGCACAGCACCCTTAAAAGGATTTTGTAATCTCAGTAAACCCCAACCTCTAAACACTGGACAAAAGTCAAGCAGAAAACTAGAGCAAGGTTAGGTTGAACAACTTGTTCAGTTGCAAAGGGAAGCCCACAGGAATAATAACAATAAAAAAAGCTCAGTTTCAGTTCCGAGTGTAATGACAAGTACCAGATCACAATCACTCCTCCCCACAAGCAAAGGAAACAAGTGAAAAGCTTTGGCCTGTTTGCAAGTTATCCAAACGATCTAGGAGAGGGTGACTCCCATCCTTCACCTCATTGAGGAGAACTACTTTAAACATCAGTGTTCCCGGTCACCTTTGAAGTGCAAATGAAACACATAGCTGATGGCCAGGTTCCTACATTTACGACTAAGATTAGCAATTGATGGCCTTTACTTAGTCCTGTCCTTTCCCCAAACAGAAAAATAAATCAAAACCCACCAAAACAAAATCCTGAAACATTCAGTCAAATGACCACAGTATCAGACTCACATTATACACTAGGACTGGGAACTCCTGTAAACTCACTAAACAGACGTGTTTCACAACACTGCCTCATCTGTAGGTGAAGTCATCTGTGGAATACTATAAATCCAAAAATACCTGGGGAATTACCACTGAAAATCCACAAAACAGATTCTGGAAATCAAACAAACAAGAAAACAACAACAAAAAGCAAGTGTGCACCCACACACAGAAAACACCCCAAGTCCAAGAAGTAGGTAATACAGAAAATGGAAGAAAGTGTCCTGCTCTCCAGATATGATCCTCTGGGAAGCAGAGTTCAACCACTTTTTCTAGGCTATGTGACCGCATGTCACCTGCTCTTGCTTGTAGGTCATTTCCTGCCCTTCATCTCCACTGCAAAACAATTGCTGAAATTATTTCAACTCAAGGTAATACTTCAGGAAGAAAATGTGGGGTGGGGGAAAGAGGAAATATATATGATGGAGTTACCTAATTAAGACTCATTTTCTGTATCACTTACAGCTGTCCAATAAAGCACTGTTTTCACATCTAATAGAATACTTGCAGAGGCCCCTGTATGGTTTTATTTTCCAAACAGCTTTTAGAAGCGGGCTACAGAAGCATGGGAAGACAGAAAGCTTGAATCATATCTGCTGTTCCAATGAGCATTTGTTTTTGCAAAACACACTTAGCAAAACTGATACACAAAAAATGCCTTCAACCCAGACATTCAGAATGAGTGCCAAAACACATGTTTAAAGGTGAAGTAGAATCTATTTTGGATAGCTTAATGCCAAATTTCCCTCCTTAGTCTGTTGAATATCTTATGTAGAAGATGTGGGTTCCCTTCCTCTGTCCCAGTTTGAAGCGTTTAACCTGCACTGCTCTTCCTCTTCTTAAAACCTTGGATATGGAAGAGCTGTGCTGATGCCACACCACATTCTTTTTCCACAATTGTTTAAAGTAGCCCTAATATGGTAAAGAATTATTAACCTCAGATGAACCACCTTGTTCAAGCATGATACATAGTTACTAGTTTCACACAAGTTAGGCGGGATACATTGCAGATTAGTCATGCAACAAGTGAAGGAACATATTATTTGCCACACTTCTCTCAATCCAGTTTTTCTGAAAGAGTTCTGGCGGAGTAAAATAAAGTTATTTATATCAGAACACCAAAAAAAGTCTTCCTTCTCTTTTTTGGATAATTCTGTATGTTACTGTATGACAAGCAAAACAATGTTGGATACTTTTGTTCACTGAAAAGCTAGAATTCCACAAACTCCCTGCTTAGGGAAGGAAAATATACTGGAGTTTTGCAAAGTTAGAAGTGCCTTTTCATCCTCTTTGCTGCTAGAAAGCAACACCACCACACACACGCACAAAAAATTGACCACAAAAACCACCCGCACCTGAGAGAGGCGAAGGAACAGATCTATACAAGTTAAAGTCGCCTTAAATTGCACACATCAGCTTTCCTCAAACATCAAGCACAACCTATTAAACCAGTGTTTCACAACCCAGCCAACTTTCGTAAGGTTGGATTCATTGTTCATTGGCTTATCTACAAGTCAGAAGTTTGGGAGATGGTTTCATACAGTGTCTCAGTGATAAAGTAAACCAGTGTTTAAAAAAAAGTGTTGGAAGTATCACAAACAGCACAAAGACAGTGCTCCCAGTAGCCAGCCACAGAAACTGAATTCGTCATTAGCAATTAGAATAGCTCAAGACTAGTAACTGCACAAAAAATTGCATATATTTGTGTTTCAGCATTAATTAAAGAGTGTTTATTTCTGTTAAACTAGGACTTTGAAAAACAAAAGGTGAAGTATGCAATAATGTTATTACCCTAGATCCACTGCCTCATCCTTTCCTCAATACAGAAAGCCTTGCTCAGTCTCAATCAACTTTTCCCCTTCGATCCCACTTTCCCCTTGAACCCCCACAGCTTCTAACAGCTAGGAGAGCTCAATTCATCTAAATTAAGTCAAATATTTTGCAGAAATTGTCTCATAGTACTCATCTCTATAATTTCAAAGAACTGAAGGCTTACTTATTAACTCTCTTCAGGGTTTGGTGTTTGTGGCTGGTTTGGGTTTTTTTCCCCTGTTTTATCTTTTTAAAGGCATCTCCTGCAACAAACTTCCAGCTTTCACTGGAGCCAAACAGGCTGAGCCAAACGGCAGCAGCCACGGCGCTTGGTCCAGCATCTCTAAGCATCAGGGTGCAGGCCGCCTGGCCAGCAGGGCCACCCCACCTCCTTTGGCAGCAACACCAGGCCTCAGCTCTAATGCATCATTCCCATGTCACTTGTTCCAGCGGCGCCATGTGACTGGGCCAGCATCCAGGAGCACAGCTACTAAATACAGACACTGCCAAGGCACGTCTGAGAACTGCCTCTGCCAGAAAGTGAGATGAATAGAAATCTTTTATCCTACCAGCTTTACTGCCTCTGCTTTTACCCACCTTTCGTTGAACAGAAGGAAGAACTACATGTTGCACATCTGAAGAATTTTGAGCAATAACACAAAGCAAAACATAGTATCTGTAACACTACTGCATTTCAAAGTTGTATGAAAGTACTGACAGATCTCAGCTCCTGTGTGAACGAGCAGGCCAGCACAGACATCACCACCACACCTTAGGGGTGGAATCCTGAGGCATGGGTTTGGTTGCCTGCTCTTTCCTGTTCCTTCTCCCTCTTCTCTAAAGCTCTATTTTTTTTTATTATTTAATAAGAAAAAGTCCATATGCAGCTTTCAAGCCTCTGTTCAAAGGAGCAGCTTCAAATATTAAAATTAAAAATTACAAAACCCCAATATTATTGATTAGATATCATGTCAGTTGGCATTTACATATATTTAGAGAAATAAGAACAACATTTGGTGTTCAAAGTCTCTTCCCACTCACCCCCCGTTTTTTTTATAGTTAACTGGAAAATAAGCTTTTGCTGAAAGACACACAAACACCTTCTCTCAGAGTAACTAAAACCACCCATATATTAACATAAACAATTTCCTGACATATTTCCTCCACTCCTGCTATGAAAAGGCTACGTTCACAGGAGGGCTTTGAAAACTTCAAGGGACATGGCATTCTCTCTCAACCTTTACAGTCAAGTAAGTGTAGGGTACACCCTCAAGGGATGTAGAAAGCACTGCAAATCCCCTCCTCACCCTTGTTCTCAACAAGCACTCCCACCGCACAAGAAAATGCTCTCAAGCAGGGCTAGAGGCAAGCGCTACAAGGGGATCCTATGCCTGTCTTTTAAGGGAAATTGCTTCAGACAGGGCCAGCTGCAACTAACCCTGAAGTGCATATCAGCAGCATGACCTCACTAAAAGAGATTGAAAATTACCTGGTTCTATGTGCATCCTTCCATATTCATAATATGTGAAATCAAGCACATCAGATGTGGCTCTCTAGCACTGCTCAGAGCTCTAGCAGCCCAGGATCTTTTGATCACCTAACATAACATTGGTAAGTCCTCTGTAACTGGTTATGTTAAGCTGCTGTAAAAACAAGACATGTTCTGCGTCGCTCAAAATAATGACTGTTACCAAAAAGGTAGTATGCAATATGTAGGAAGGGAATGAAGGAAAACTACGTACATTGAATATTTGTGAAAATTTACTGATTTATCCAACTGGCAAGGACATGGGAAAGAACACATACACAAGAAGCCATGCGTGATCACCAAATGCTGCTATAGCATGAACAGCAAAGTCCATTGCCTCTGTCTAGATGAATGCCAGGAAATCCTGACTTAGATCAAATGAAGCGATAACAGACGGACATAACATCAGCTCCGGCATTTTTCACCAGTTATAGCCAAAAATATGTTTTGCTGCTCTTGCTGTTGTTATGATAATTTGCCTATTCCATTCAAAACACTTTCCTTAACCCTCTCTGGTATACAGCACGGAAGGTAGCTTTCCAGTAACTTGTACTGAACGTTGAAGGCTTACATACATTAATTTCAAGTTCCACTGGAAGGGGAAGGAGGAGCCATGTCTCAGGACCCCATACGTAAGATCAGCATAATTAAATCACTCATACCATAATACCTTCTCAATGAGAAAGACTACATACAAAACCAACCAAACAAACCACAGTCCTGCAGCTGACTGGCATAGGCAAACCTAATCTTGCTGCAGGACACTATGCAAGAGAGTTACGTTCTGTTTACCAGCAATTACGTAGAACTTTGAATGTATAAATAGTCATTAAGTTATGAAATAGCCTCCTCCTTAAAGCAGGCCAACCGCTCTAACTGCTCACATAAGATCCTAAACATTTTCTAACAAATACTGGTATTTTATTAGACCTAAAAGTTTATACAGCCAGGTTTACACATAATTACAGCTGACCACACATAGTAACAGGCCCAGATTTGGCTGCCAAGCAGCAGTCCAGCAATCATGAAATACCTGGACGATAAAAGTAATAGTCACAGAAAAGAGCCAGTTACAACCCTGTCATGCGACAGGAAAAGGCTTCACACACTGAAGATTCAGTGATAGAAGCAAACTGTCAGTCAGCAAGTTTATACAGCAATTAACTGTTTAGACAAATTAGGAACCTTCCTCCTCCTGAGAAGGCAAGAATTGGTGAAGTTCTTTCCATGTTCCCCAGTAAAACACCACATAAGAAAGGTGTTTATAATGGACCTGACTTTCTCCTGGAATGAAATCGACCAGAGCAGACTCACTGGAAGTCTTCCTAACTACAGATTCAGGTGAACTTCATTAAAAAACAAACAAAACTCTCACTTTACTTTCTAGTCAAAACAGGGCCCAAGGATACAATTCAAATGAAGTCTATATCCAACTTTTAACGCTTCCATAATGCAAACGTAAAGCCATTGCTTCAATTAGATTTCTAGTTCACATTCCAACATCAGATTTCAATGCAAACACGCAATTATTTCTTTAAGCACTAAACGAAGTTTAATTAGGAGATTAAAGCTATGTTTGACATTCCACCCAGGTTGTTTTTGCATTAAAAAAAAAGAAATTAGGCAGATGTAGTATCAATGTGTAATGAGGTTGAATGAGTTAACTGATTATTCTGAAAAAAATATGTCTGCTACAAAATACAATGTTCTGTTCTCATTTTCCTCTCCATTCCGTACCTGCTCCTGGACCCGTTACCCAGTTCAGCTATACACAGGCATTTTATAGCTACCAAGTGTCACCAAATGACAAACAAAAAGCTAGTTTTTAAACACACATTATTTTCCTAGTTCCATTCAAAAGCACACCCTAACATTCCTGTCTGTAAGCCTGCACACAGGAACTTCTGAACACAAGAAGTTTAGTACCCAAACGAAACTGTAGTCTGATCTAATCCACAGTGGATGGCCAACATATCAGGTGTTACTCATCCACTCTAGAATTTGGAAGCATATGGGAGATCATCTAGCGCTCAATAAGCATGCTTTGTATCTATTGTCAGATGTCAAATATTTTTCTAATCAGAGAGGGTTAATTTATCCAATTCTAACTTGAAGTGATTTAGAAACTCTTTTAACAGTTGGTAAGGCAGAGGTTGGCACTCTTGAAGCTGCTTCAACTGGCTACCATGTGAGAGCAACCTTCCTCCGGGCTAAAAGCCAGAATCAAGTAAGAACTCAGATGCATGTCACCACAGTTGTCTGCCAAGTGAAATGAAGTGGTTATCAATTCACAGCTCTTTATTCCAATTTTCTCAACACAGCTGAGCACTAGAACACATGAGCGCTCCCTAACCATTTCTGCATGCAACCTGACAGCTTCACACAAACTACTGTAAGAGCTGGTTCTATACCTTTACAAACACATGAATAAGGAAGGCTCCAACACTCTATTCTATCAGCACTATAGTGGAAGTGACAAATGTCCAGCCAATAACCAATTTCAGCAAAGCACAGGAGAATGCAGTAGCATTTTGCACCACTGCTGCCATCTGCCAAGACAAGAGCCTTAACACACAAACCCCACTGCTGTAGAGTCGAGCAAAGTGGTTTCTGCACTTAATATGCTTCTTCCTTGTTGCCTGCACTAGAAGTTACCAACCTTCCTTTCCAGCAGGTTAACAGGTCTCTGCTCAGCTTGTTTAAATAACCTGCTCATGTTAAACAAGCCACGACTTCAGAAGCAAAAGACCTATGACCTTTCTTGTAGTAGGATTTGTCACAAGAATCACAACACATTTTAGACTGCAAGTTTGAACACTCAGTTCTCTATGTGAAGATTTTAGAAGGTCATTTTGTGGGAACATGAAAGGAAAGGCAAGAAAAGATGACAGATACGAGCACTCAACTGATCAGCAACAGCTGAATGAGCTCTCGTGTCCACACAGAATACACAAAAATTTGTCTGAACATAAACTAATTCCTTTGAGCTGCATATTTTTAAAAACTTCAGTAACTGTCTCCCAGATCACAGAGAGCTTTAACATTACGACATTACACTAAGATCTATAAGGTGATCCACATTAGGAGAAAGAATATCAATCTAAAAATAACCTCCTTATAACTATGTATTCGCCAGTTTGCAGATCATGCCTTCTGGGGTTTCCTTCAAAAACATCTTCTAATACTACGCTCAGATTTTCTGTACATTCAGATACCCAACCCCAAAAAATTGAACAATTTCAGGTGTTGGATAATAACCAGACTCAGAATTCAGTGCAAAAACTCAAAATCTAGAGCACTGAGTTCATTCAAGCCACAGTTTTCTTTCATAGAAGTCAGTAAATTTACTGACAATAAAATCTAACAGTTATTGTCAGAATCTTCCAGACTTAATTATAAAGTACTAGAGTGTTCAAATTAGAAACCTGAAAGGGCTAATACCAAATTCAGCCTGTTAGCACCTCTGTTGGAAAAGTAAATATTCTCAGATTGTTTACTTTAAGCAGCTGATTTCATTAGCACGTGTGGAACTCCAGTGAGCACCTTGGAGGAGAAAAGTTGAAGTGCATTGCGCAGCGCTGAGCGCATGCTGCAGAGAAAGCTCCATACTGATTCAGCAATTACATCACACATGGCTCAAGTTTCACTTCAGCACAGTCTACGGAAGGAAAATCATGAGTCAGTTTTAGCAGCAGCAAGTGTGATGTAAAGCCCTCATGCTCATTTATCTGCGCAATTCAAAGAATCTCACCAATATCCAGGAAGCCTGCTGACTGACATGACACATTTTGGCTGTTGGTCATATAAAAGCACCCATATTTGCCCTACCTGTAGTGAGGAAGGCACAGGCACCATTAATGAAACTCCTAAGCTATTCCTGTCAGTGCCTCAGAAGAATGCTTTGTTTTGCAGCCTGCACAGGAGCTTGTTTTATGACCTCAATCTCGAGTATAGAAAAATGACACCACTACAGTATTCGAGCAACAAATGCACACAAATAGGGCAAACTGAGCGAGGCGAGAAAGGCAGCAAGCACTGTTAAGGTGAGGAGAAAGCAGAACAGAGAACCACCTGAGGCAGCCTGCAGGTTAAAAAGTAGAGGCAGAGCACACAGAGGAGCTGATTCATAACAGGCAAAGGTGAGCAACCACGTCCATGCCTGTTAGTCAGAGCAGTAGTAATCTGACACTGTGCAAAGTGCATGCAAAGATGCAGACATTTGCTGTGCTCATACAAGAGGTACCCAATTCAAAGTCCTCCTTTTCTCACTTATTCTCTCTAGAAAGCCTGTTAACCATCATCCTACATTACTTCATTCCTCATCATCTGCCTAGCAAGTGTACCCATGGAAACCTTCACATAGCAAATACTGATAATTAGGGTAGCATAAGAACATTCTTCTTGCAACACTGTCTAGCAGCATGCAAGTCAACAGCATGCTCTTACATCAAGAGTGTACTTGGTAGAAACAACTGTTGACAAATACAAACCACATGGCTCTAAAATTGACTCTTCAGAAGCCATGCCTGAACATCACTAAGGTGCAAAGTAGATTAACAGATGAAAGCACACAGTTGTCAGTGCCAGCAGGAATACCTAAAGGAAAGGGTATATCACCAAGTTTTGCAGCACCTGTAGTCAGCATTAATCCAAAGAATTATTTTCACAAAGGAAGTCCTCAGCAGCTTCAATATTACTGAAATGCCAGAACCAGTAATAAACTGCCTTTATGAAAACAATTACTGCATTTTCCAGCCCCTTTGACCCCAGCTATGTTGTCACATCTACACTCTGTCAGCTTTTAGCTTGTTGTTACTGCTCACACCAAAGCTACAGATAAAGGCTACTACCATGTACTGAAACACCTACATCCCACAACAGCCATCAAGTCATCCTATTTTGACAATGATTACAACATTTTTGTCAAACCTCTTCCATCCTTCTTTCTTCTCAAGTTCTAATAAAGCTGTTCTGCTACTTCAACTAAGCCCACATAAGGAAAGTTACAAAGTTTACATATGATTGTATGAAGCCAACCTCTACTGACAATACAGCTCTGCATCAGCTTTTAAAAAGCTTCTGTATAAATCCCGCTTTTATGAATGAATGTCCACACTTTTCAGCCCCAAGCAGCCTTATTTTCTTACATCAATCCATTTTTGTCAACAGACAAGTATTTTCCTACAACATTAGCATCACTGCTTCAGATTGTGGTGTATTCTGCTTCAAGATGTGCTTCTGACACGGGAAGGCAGCTCCAAGGCTTTCTGTCACTACTACTCCCATACCACTTTCTACTGAGCATAGCACACGGCAGAATACTCACCCAGTTCTGGACATGTAAAGAGCAAAACTACCCCAAGAACAAGGAAACAAGCACCTGCTGTCCCACTGCGCAATAATTTAAATATTAGATGTGTAGTAAATAACACTTCATAACATGGTTATGCCACATGATAAGTTACTTGTAAAGCAGAAATAAGATAACCCCCTGGAAAAACCAATTTGATCAAACAAGAACATATCTTTTAATGGAATTAAAAGAAATAACCAAAGTACATCCATCCTTCTCAGCACATCAATAGCTTATGCATTTCCACACAGTTTTTTTAAGCTATATGGGAGTGCAAAGGGGTGTCTCTACCAATTTTAAGAGAGAATGAATTAGTCTCAAAGCAAAGCCAGAGGAAACCAATAGGTTGTTCAGTGACAGAAGTGTGTAACGTAAGGAAAATCCAGATAGCTTAAGGGGAAGAATGGCACTGGTTCCTGCAAAGCTCAAAAGCTGAAGGACTTGAAATTTGCTTATTTCCCTTAAAACCGGCTCCAGGCTGGAAATGCGGTTTCTTCCATACTTTCAATCGCTTCCTCTCTAAGCAGTTTTGTTGACACTGCAATAAATCTCTGCAGAACTTACTCCCTTCCTACTGAGGAAAGGCTAATGCGAGAGCAGAGGTATTATAATGCACCTTAAGGCTCACCTTCAGCTGTAAGTGAAGAGACATGTGGCTTAGACTTGCTGCTCAGACTTCCCTGCCCCCATGCTCAGGTCTGGCCCTGGGCTGCATTGCCCTTTGTACAGCATATAAAGTAATGTTTTTTCTTCCAAATACTTTTTGAAGGATTTACAGCCAGATGTTTAATGATATTTCCATGTACGAAAATGCACGAGTGCTCAGCAGTGTTACTGCTGTGTGGATGCCTACAAAGCCTCAAGAAGGTCAAAAGAAGCCCAATTAGGCTACAAGAATTTGCTGAGGAGTATTTCATTCTAACAAAGATATAACTGACAAGCAAGCAGATTCAAAGCTCACTGCCGCTTTCTTTCCTTTTTCAGAAGGTGGAACATTGCCAGGCTGGTAATAAATGCTGTGAAATAATGCTTAGCAAATAGGATCTCACCAAGCATTTCAGCGCTATGACCAAAGGAATTACTAGTATCAGATGCCAAACAAATGATCTCATATACCAAAGCTAACAAACTGTTACCAGATAGATATCCTGCATTTACAACATGACATCCGCTCCATTATAGACACCAGAAGGAGCAGCTGATACTCAAAGCTGAAGAAACAGCCCATTTGCGAGTTTCAAACACAGCTGAAATAACACAACCTCCTTTTTTTTTTTTTTATAGAATCCACATAAAATGAAGTTATTCCCTGTTTTACAACACTCCATCACTAAACATACCAATATCAAAGAAATTTCATCAGAGGTTCCAAAGCAGAAATTACACATTCAGCAGTGAAAATGCTGTCTTACAGAAACTCCAAGGCATTTCTTTCCACTCTTACATCCCTGGATAAAGACACATCATTAAAAAAAAAGTAAAAATCAAAGACCAAAATTAGTGTGAAGTCTGAGCCCTCAGGTTAAGGATAATGTCAATCTTTCATGTTGAAAAGCTCAGTAACACACTGATGTGAAGTCTCATTATACAGTCAGGTAAACACAATTACAGTGTCATGGTTTAAACCTAGCCACTAAGTAAGTATCATGCAGCTACACACTCACACTTCCTTCCTCTCCATGCTGTGGGATGGGGAAAAGAATCAGAACAATGCAAAACTCATGGGTTGAGATGAAAACAGCTTAAAAATTGAAATTAAGTAAAAATATAATAATAGAAATAATACCATCAATAAACAATTTTGATAATAATAACAATAGGAAGAAAAAAAGTTTAAAAATTAAAACATAGAAAACACAAGTGATGCACAATGCAAGTGCTCACCACCTGCTGACCAATACCCAGCCCAACCTGAGCAGCAATCTGGGCCTTCCAGGTAACTTCCACCAGTTTATATACTGGGCATAACATGCTGTGGCATGGAATATCTCTTTGATTAGTTTGGGTCTGGTGTCCTGCCTCTGCTCCTTTCCCGCTTCTGGTGCCCTTCCTCACTGGCAGAGCATGAGTCTGGAAAGTCCTTGATTCGGGTAAGCATTACTTAGCAACAACTAAAACATCTGCGTGTTATCAGCATTGCTCCCAAATTAAAGCAAAAACACAGCACTGCACCAGCTGCTAGGAATAAAAAATAACTGTTACAGCTGAAACCAGGACACAGAAGAACTGCTATAAATTTAAGTACAATCAAACTACCCGCAACCCATATCCATTTCCTTAAAGCCACCACCCAGCACCTTAGTAAAATACATGCTTAGAACTTGAGACATTCTAGTCTTGAGATACTGCATGCTTATAAAATACTCTACTTAATCCCTAAAATTAAAAATTCATGGGGAGTAGGATGCTTTATTTTTGCATTAATAGATACCACTCCGCTGAGCACATAATCCTGACTGTATTCCAGAAACCTGTAGAAACTACTCTAAGTCATTCTTGCAGGGGAAGTAACATTTGATATGGAAATAAGAAATATTAGGGGAATTCAGCCACATAAATACACATTTCTGACCAAGTATTTAGGATTTTCTCAGTGTTGAAGGCTACAAAGAAATACACTGAACTACAGTCACCCACTCACCTCTGCTGAAAGGTGTGTGTATACATATATATTTGTATGTGTGCATTACACACTTATATACACAAATACATATATAGACATTTTTAGTTAAGAGAAGCAAAAAACAGTAGTAACAGAAACCAGAAACTGAAGAACTGAAGATCTATGTATAAAACTGCTTAGAACAAAGACAATACCATGTCACTAATACCCATCTGTTCTCCAGCTGGTTTACAATTTCTCTTAAAAAAAAAAAAAAAAAAAAAAGATATTCTACATGTCTAACTATTACCACTATCATACTTTCATTATTTTGAAGAGAGGTGCAGGCCACTAAAAAGTCCTAGTGTCTAAATAGCTCTATATTAACATCTACACCTCATATTTATTTTCTCCTCGCCCAGCAAGTAAGGCTTGTGATTACATGAACACAGTCCAACAAGACAAGAACCACAGTGCTAAGGACCTATTAATTGGTGCTAAGGACCTGACACCCACACTATGGGTTTTATTTTGGTGCTAAGGACCAGACCCACCACACTGAGTATTACTTTTGACCAGCCATAGTCTGGTCCCAGGAACTGAATGCCCATTAGTAGTTGGAGCACACCTTCTAATTATTACATGCATTTCAACAGGAATCAAGTTCACATACTGAAGCCACTTGGCTACATAAGCCAAAGTACAGTAAGTAGAGACAATTGAGGTTTTCTTTAAAAGAGCACTCCTAATCCAAATTAAGATGTTAATGCTCATGTACCCAAGAAACAATTTCCTGTGGCTTCACATTCAGCTATAGGCACCATGTCTCTCTTTGAGGCTGAGCCAGCTCATCCCAATAAACAACATGAACCTTAGAGCTTGCTGTTTTCTTCAGAACCAAAGACAGGAAGCAGCACCAACATTTGGTTAAAATGTTAAAGCAGAGAAGACAACAGAACAACTGCCTGCAGTACCTGTTACAGGCAAACCTCAAGCCTGGCTGACGGCTCTTTCAACAAAATTTCTCCTGGTACTCCTGGGAAGGCTGGAAAATTTAAAGCTTCCTACCAGTGTACTCACAAAAAGCTGTCAAATTTCTCTACTTGAGTTGTTATTATCTGCTAAAAAGATTGTTGACAATTTTGCTATTGTAAAGATGGTGCTTGAATACACTTAACCTTTCAAGACTTCCATAGCAATTCAAAGTCCAAGGATACAGACTGTTACTGGTGTTACAGGGGCACTCAAGAGAGCTATATACAGCAAGACATACTGAACGTAGAGGAGGACCTCACTAACCCAAAGAGAGGGAAGAAAGTAACTAAAATCATTAAAAATACAAGCTTGCCATTAGATCAGAAAATGATCCTGCCACTTAGTCTCGAAAAGTGACTAGCAGCATATGCTTAAAACAGAAGCTACCAAAGGATCAAGTCTTTGATTTTACTTAAATCCAATCACATCTCTCCATTCAGAGATTACTGTTCAACAGAAAGTCTGTTACAAACACTACAGAAGCGCTTCCAAGACCCAGTAAGTATGCTCTTGCAGGTCATCAACAGATCACAAGAAAGAAAAAGAATTGCAACATATTCAGAGGTCGTAAGGAAGAAGCTTAATACAGTATTAACAGGTTAAAAAAACCAAACACATGCAAAATGCTTCAAACAACTATATTAAATTTGGGAAAAAAAAAAACAACAACAACAACAACAAACCAAAACAAGCAAACCAGATAGCAAGGAAATTGAGGGAAAACAGTGGGATAAAAACAGTGATCAGTTCCTACAACAGTATTTTAATTATAACACATTTTTTTGAAGTGTCACGTCATTAGATGTTCTTAAAACTAAAAACCAAGTGTTGAATACCTTACCTAAGGAATGGGAAGAAAAACATTAATGCAATCACAAAATATTTCAGATGGAGCAATCCTACTAATTTTAATGGAGGGGCACACACTGTACAAGGAATCTGCCTTCATGGAGATCCTTGACAAATCTGAAAATCCTAAAACTAGAACTTGCAGCATTGCTCTCCAATACAGAGTACTCAATAAGATTCTAAGATAAGGCAAAATGCTAGTCAGGAATTGTTACTCAGTTTTAACGTGGAAAATATGTTTTCTTTCAATTAGAAAGGCTATTTAAGGCACAAGGTAATTGCTACAAAAAGCAACTAGCAAGCACATCACATAGACTTTAGCCTCCTGAAATTCACCAACCAGC
This sequence comes from Psilopsiagon aymara, assembly GCA_024733675.1. Lineage (NCBI taxonomy): Eukaryota > Metazoa > Chordata > Aves > Psittaciformes > Psittacidae > Psilopsiagon > Psilopsiagon aymara. The sequence continues at coordinate 36,545 of JANRGW010030127.1, forward strand.
CCTCTTCTCTGATATGGATGCAGCACTAGTACTGTGACTACCACCTTCAAAGGAATTGCCTCATAGCCTAAATACATCAATGCAATTGTGCTGTTAGCCCTTTTTCACCAAGATCTTCCAGCTTTGGCCAAGCATATGGCCATGGCTCACACAGACCATCTTTGAAATCATAATGGCTCCACGATTGCCATCTTTTGTACTTGGCACTATGTGGATCAAGATAATTTCTACCCTTCTCCCTCCCTTACCATTCTTACAGTTTCAGCATAGAAAGCCCACATTCCGATTCAATCTCATATACTACCTGATCACAAGCTCAGTCAACTCATGCTGAACAGAAAAACAGACACAGAGGTTACTGGATATGCATGTGACGGTCACTGTGCTCACCAGGACCAGTTTGGTCTTGTGAGCAGAAAAGATGCTAAAGGCAACAAAGCCCTAAACCCAAATGCTGTCCCAGAGGGCTGAGAAAGCAGTAATAATTCGGTATAAAGATTACATATTCAAGCTCTAAAGTAGCAATAGTGAGTAGATCTCACCTTTAAGCATCTGTCCTATCGCGAGCAAGGAGAGAGCAGTGGAAGGTGCCCAGCGCTCAGCGGATCATCAGACTAAGCACGTGTATTTAGGTCACAACAATTAAGCCATTTTTTTTTTTTCCATCTCGCTGATGAGCGAGACCTGAGTACGAGTGATCACAGCAACCCCGTACAAACGCAAGGCAAGAGAAGGCCGGGCGCCTCCGCCGGTGTCCCCCACTGAGCACCCCCCGACCCCGAGCGTGACACTTCCAGCTGGGTATAAAATGGCTGAGAGATCCAAAGAGGGGGAAAAGCAGAAGGAGCCGCCCTATCACCACCCTCCTGGCGGGTCGCTCCTCCACCCCCTGCGGAAACTTCGCAGCGGGAGTCCCGGGGGGCAGCGGCCCCTCAGCCTGGCGGGCAGGGGACAGCGATATCCTCAGCCGCGCCTTCGAGGCGGCCCCCCAGGCCCGCGTGCAGGCGCTCCGGCAAGCCTGGACCCGCCCTGCCCCCGCCGCTCACCTGAAGGCGGGCCCCTCCCCCGAAGCCCGGCCATGGGGGCCCGCCGCGCAGCCGCCCCTTTTGTTGAACAGCTTCTGGAGCAGGGTGGGGGCCATGCTGCTGCCACCGTCCCCCCCGGCGGGGGCCCCACCGCGTGTCTTGCAGCGGTTCAACGGGCGGCGAGCGGCGGCGGCAGCGGCAGCATCCCTGCCGCCGCAGAGCCACGCAGCATTGCGCGGAGGCGAGGCGAGGCGAGGGGAAGCGAGGTGAGGTGACTGGAGCGCC
>JANRGW010030127.1:45949-65998 GCA_024733675.1 Psilopsiagon aymara
GGGAGGAGGAGAAACACGGCCCGCCGCGAACGGGCGTCGCTGGGGCGGGGAGGGGCTTCCCCGGGGGCTTTGCGCTCTCTCTCCGTGGTTTCTCCGCCAGAACCAGCGGGCCCGAGGGAAACAGGCCACATGGCTGCACAGGCACCCCATCCCCGGTGCTTCGCAGCTGAGGGAGTGCCGCGCGGGATGCGCGGCAGCGGGTACCTCTGTCGCGGCCGCTGACCCCTGCCGCAGGCTCTCCTCAGAGCCGCGCGCCAGCCGGCGCCATGTGGGTGCAGGCCGCGGCCCGCTCCCCTGCTCCTGCTCACCCCACTGCCGGGCTCGGCCTCGGTCAGGAAGGGGTTCTGCCTGACGGCAGTGAACACCCAGTCACTGGGGACCCGCTGGGCCGCGCAGCTGTGGCCTAAGGAGATGGAAGCTCAGGTGGGCCTGGTTCCCTTGGCGTCTGTCGCCAGGGTTGCGGGAGGTCACTGGAAAATGTGTGTGAGCGGTCAAAATGGACATAGGAAAACAACAACATGGGAGCTGGGGTGGTACTCGAAAGCACAGGTTCTCAGCATCCGCATGGGTGAAGATGGATACTGCCTTTTTGTCAAGACGGCACCTCTTGTGTGTTCGTTCTGTTACTCAGAAGAATAAAAGAAGCAAGTCTGCAAGAGGATTTGTGGTTATTGACTTTCAGTTCTCTAATTTGTTTTCATTCCTGTATTAATTAGAATTAATATATTTACATTTAGCTTCCGGTAGAGTGAAGTTATGTTAACTAATTGACTGTGAGACTGATGAGAAAACAGGATCATCAACTGATGGCAGCTGCTAGGAGTGAGGAACAGCTCCCTGAGAAGCCACTTTGGGAAAAGATGAGAGTCTGACACAGAATCCATTTATCAACTATTACAGGATCTGTTAGCTACACAGGTTTCACTTCCTTTAGTTAAAACACGTACATTTTTTTGATTTAACAATTGCTTGCTGCATCTGTAACTGTAAATAGCTATTATTCATCCTCAGGTATTACTGTGTCTTAGTAAAATTGGGGTTTAAGAGAATGAGGAGTAAGGTTAGCATACATGTTTGGCATAAGCTTTTTGAGCAAATAAAAGATAAACCAGTTTTTTAAGTTTTGTCCAATTCTGATTGAACAAACTACATATGTATGTTAAAATAGACATGTATGTTAAAGTACATAATTTGGCTTTAATACATGTGTGTGTAATTTCCTACGTACATTTTCCTGGCAAAAGATGCATTTGACAATTTTTGGCAGAATCTGTCTTTATTCCCCTTAAAGTGTTCTTGGCAGTGGAATTCATTGTTGCTGATAATCTTGCTAAAAATCTGAAAGCAGTTGCCATTGAACAACCGCAAAATGTAAATTGAATGGCAGTCAAATCTGAAACAGTAATTACATTTGCCCAGTAATGCATCACCATGCCAAGGCTGGGACTTAAAATGCCTCATTCTGTTTGTCATTTCAGTTGGACGCATTGTCTTTGAATTATTTGCTGATGTTGTACCTAAAACTGCTGAAAATTTCCGTGCGTTATGTACAGGAGAGAAAGGAACAGGGCCTACCACTGGAAAACCTCTCCATTACAAAGGATGTCCTTTCCACAGAAGTAAGTTCTATGAAATTATCTGTTTTCCCATTGGTAACGGAAGTCCTCCATTATCAGTATTAGAAATAATGTTAAATGATATTTTGGAGCCCTTGTTTAAGAAATGGCTTGACTGAAAGTTAAGTTTTTGACTTTCTGATCCTCCTAATGACCAGATGTTCTTACCATGCATTGAGAATAGTAAAATATAGATGCGCTAGTAAGTTAGTAAAACTAGTCTGCTGTGCGCTGTGAGTAGGTTGTAATGAATTTCAGGTAAAGGATTAAGTATCAACTGAAAAGGAGTACTTAGGGGACACTTAATAAAGGGTGGGTTTTGGTTTTATTTAAGTGTGGGTGCTGCTGGCAGGGATTGCTTATCATCTCCAAATTATTTTTGGGTTGTGTGTTTCCTGCCTTGCTGCTATATTTTATAATTATTTTCTTTTACAGTTATAAAGCAGTTTATGGTCCAGGGTGGAGATTTCTCAAACCAAAATGGCACCGGTGGAGAAAGTATCTATGGTGAAAAATTTGAAGATGAAAACTTTCATTATAAGGTACTCCATTGAAAACACTAGTTGTTTCAGTTTTTGAAGTTTCAATGATTTTTGTTTTTCTTGGAAGTTCAGAATTAGCGCTCCTTAGTCCAAGGTTCACATATTTTTAAGCAGTCAAATGAATGCAGCACAAAAGCCCCATCTAGCTTGTCCTTAAAGTCTTTGTTGAGTACAGAACAAATACAGGTATGAATACAGAAAATGAGGTCAACCTCACTGCACAAAGTCCACTGTAGCTCAGTTTTTAATTGCACTATCAGAAGTTCATTTGAAACAATATTTTAGTTCTCATCAAATTAAGGGTATTGTTATAAGAGAGTGGCAAATTTTGTTACTCAGACATATATAGTATGTGTTAGCATTAAATGGATTTTATACCCCTTTTTCTTTTCATATGCTAGTAACATTTAGGAGATGAGATGTGGGAAATACATGTCTTAAGAAGTAGGGAATCTATGATAGATTGCAGAATTAATCCAAAAGATAAAAGAAAGCATTTTCCCCACTACATTTATTTTCAATGGTACAAGAAGTAAATGATTGTTTACAAGTGGCTTTTTTTCACCCAAAATGGTGGAAAAACATGCTGTGAACAAAGCAAGTTTTTGAGTATGCAAAGGCCTCGATTTGGGGATGTGATTTTAAGAGATGGTGTCTTTGATGGCAGGAATTCCTACTCTTTCCATTACTTATTCCCACTCTTGTATCAGAGCTCACTATTTCATTACTGGCAACCATTAGTGTAGTCTCACAAGCAGTTTTGTCAGCCCAGCAGCATGAAGAGAAGAAGCAGGAGCTGCACTGCGAGAGTAGGAAATTCTGAAACAATCTTTGTCCCCAAAATCAGCATCTAGTGACACCAGCGAGACTGCAAGTGCATGTGCTTTACACCACAGGTACAATTTTAGATCAGCAGTTTTCTCAGGGTGTCTCCTGTATCTTTCTCGTTTCTTTTGCAGAGGCATAGCTTTCAAAATGGCCATTCCCATTCTTCAGGCTTCTCGTTATCAAAATCAAATGCAGTTGATGCCTCCAGAGTCTGTCTTTTGGTATAAATTGACTTTTGAAAAAAGTCTTTTTAAAGCATTTTAGTATTTTAAGCATTTTACCTTGCTTTAAAAATGGCTATTCCAGGAAGGGAAGAAGACTGCTTTTTACCATGCTGTGCAGCAGGTATGCACACTTTAAGCCTACAACTTAAACAGTATTTGGAGATCTTCAAGTCTAAGTACTACCTGTACACTGTGACTTAGATGTTTTGGATAGCAGACGTATCTGTTCTGGAGAAAAACTGCAGCCATAATAATTGTTTCTGGGTGCTCATCTGTGTTCTCAGCTGTACAGAAAGGGCCTTGTGGCAGGAAATCGTTCGTTGTGCTTGAACTGTGAGTAATCACATCTTGAACCTGGATAGGAGTACTACTTGGAAACCACAAAAATAACATGTTTTTCAAGTACCCCTTACAGCAGCCAAGACACCCGGAGCTGTAGGTGTAACAGCCTCAGCACTGGCATTGACTGTGTTCATATGTCTAATTATGTGATAGCATATGAATGACTTCTCAATAATACTGACTAAAAAAATTACAGGCATTGTTGACCCATGTCTAAAACTAAGCCCTGACTGCAATTGTGTTTGCCTTCAAACAATACTGTAGGAAAGCAAAGTATGGTAATACACTACTAGCCAGGTGTCAAAGTCCATTACCAGGTTTGGAGCAATAGCCAGAAATGTAGCCCAAACATTCATCATAGATTTAATTACAGTTGGGAGAGATGTTCTCTGAAGTCTGACACTTGCCATGGTAGTCTCCCTCCCCTTCTCCCCACAATATCAAGTTTCTTAGGAATACCACAGTTTGCATGTTTCAGTCTATATGTGTGGTATAACATGCTGATTTACATTAAACAAGGTTCCTTACACTTAATAACGGATCAGCTTGGGGAGAATAACATCTTAATGGCTGTGTCATGCCAGTTTAACAAGAGAATCACAAGACATATGAAAAGTACATCTTTGCAGTACAAGTGAAAATGAAGTAATCTATGTGGGGTGCAAGATAATTCTTATTTCAAAGAAGGAAAAAGTACTTGCAGGAAACAAGATGAACAATATTTTCTCATGTTGGGCTGTCTAATAAATTTTTGTTAGTTTGTGGCCCAGATAATTAGATAGTTAAAAATCCCAACAGAATAAAAACTGTCTCTCTATGAAAGTGAAGGAGTTAACCTTTCCCCTTCCTCCCCCAACCTTTGAGACCCATAAAGACCACAGACCCATGAACCCCACAGTTCTACAGCGTACTTTGGGTGAGCAGCCTTTATAAAATTAGCAATCCATACCCATCTTGAGAGTGTAACTTTAAAGTTGGTTTAAGTGGTGTTCAGCTTTGTTTCTCAAGGCCAGTGGTCTTGAGTAGTCCAGGGAGGAATTTCATATATCTCTCAGGCAGTCTGTCCAAACTTGGCAGCACTGCAGGGATTTGAGTGTACCAGAAGCCGACAGATGTTACAGCATCAAGTCACACAGGCGGCTCTGCTTGCTGGACTGCTATGTGGCAAGTAAAGGTGCAGAGCTGGGTATTTGCCCTCTTCAGTCATGGTGGGTAAAATTAATTGCTAACTATATGTAACTGGTTTACCAACTTGCCTTTATGGCTGTCCTTGCTGTATATATTAACTGCCTTACAGGATCGTCTGTATGGCTTTATAATAGATCTTTCATATGTTGTGATTTTCTTTTCCCCAATGCAGCATGATAAACCAGGGCTCCTGAGCATGGCAAATGCAGGACCTGGTACTAATGGCTCTCAATTCTTCATTACAACGGTGCCTACTTCTCACCTGGATAAGAAACATGTGGTGTTTGGCCAAGTGATCAAAGGAATGGGTGTAGTTAAAATACTGGAAAATGTTGAAGTGAAAGGAGAAACTCCTGCTAAGGTAAGCAAAATCCAGAGCACCTACAGATGATGTTTATTCTTCCATTATACAATGTATATTCATTTCTTCTAAATGCTTGGTGTAATGTTTACAACTGTTAAATGTTGGCCAGTTATTTTTATGAACAGTGTTAATGTCCATTTTGCTGTCCTTGTCAAGAGGCTTTTGTTCTTTTGCTGTAAATTTCCCCTGCACAAAAAAATTACTTACTGATCAACACAGCCATGAGGGTGGAAGCCTCTACCAGGGTGAAGGTGGAAATGCACAGCTAGAAGTGTAGGATGGGTGATGAAATTAAAAGGTGGAATTCACAATCCTAATTCTGAATTCACTACCTAAGGGATATGTAATTCTTCTTGTATTTCTGGAAAAGCAGTTGGTGTCTAGGTCAACTCAGTCTGTGGTTTGAAAAATTAGCACCTCTGTAACTTTAAAAGACTTAGTAGAGTAAGAAAGAACCGTCTCCTCTAATGCAGTAGAACTTCCATGTCTTTTATTTGGCTGCAGCTCAGCCTGCTGCCAGTTCCTCTTCCAGCCTCTCCATGGAGCGTGGGTATGGTGTTCATGGAATGCTGCTCCTCTGAACGTAATGCTTTCTGTGACAAAAGCCTTTTGAAATCTGAAGAGGGACTTTTTACCAGGGCATGTTGCAGTAGAAGAAGGAGGAAAGGCTTTAAACTGAAAGAGGGGAGATTCAGATTAGATATTAGGAAGAAGTTCTTCCCTGTGAGGGTGGTGAGGCACTGGCATAGGTTGCCCAGAGAAGCTGCGGCTGCCTCATCCCTGGCAGTGTTCAAGGCCAGGCAGGACAGGCTTTGAGCAACCTGGTCTAGTGGAGTGTATCTCTGCCTGTGGCAGGGGTTTGGAACTTGATAATCGCTAAGGTCACTTCCAGCCCAGACCATTCTGTGATTCTGTGATGAGGATAGGCTAATGAAGTGGTGGGTTTCTGAAATCAGTGCACGCAAACAACTGATGAAAAAGCATTTTTACTGAATTTTGAAAGAGCACTCATCAGTTGTAGCTTTGTATTGGGGGGAAGCTGTCTCAATAACTTACACTGCTGTTTACACTTTATTTTTTCAGTTGTGCGTTATTGCAGAATGTGGAGAGCTAAAGGAAGGAGATGACTGGGGAATTGTGCCCCAGGATGGATCTGGAGATGCTCATCCAGATTTTCCTGAAGATTCAGATATGGACTTGAAAGATGTAAGTATATTTCTTTTAAGGTATATTACAGAATGTAAACCTGGTAGGTAATACGAGTTTCATGGTATCTGTGATGATGTTCCCTAAGCCTTTTTTTTCTTAGGAATCAGTCAAGGTTCTGATTAAATGGTGACAGTCAGTTTTAGGAAAGAGAATGCTGTGGGAGTGGATTGCTCTCTCTTTTTTCCAGTACTAATTTCAGCTGATTTTTCCCCCATTAACTTAAACAACAATTATTTAACAGTTACTGCACTTACTTTTTTTCTGTCCTTCATTTCTTTCTACTCTTGTTTGTGCTGTAGTGACAAATTGCAGTTACTGGAACTTCATCCTGCAGATGACTAAATGTTGTACTTGAACACTTTTTCTGTGCAACTTTTAAAATAGCCATCCTTAAAAATATTTTGCTTCACTTACTAGAAACAGTAAAAGATCAACCTTTAAAAAAGATTTTCACTACATCAGAGCTGGTCGTTTTAATTCCCAGTAGCTGTTTGCTGCTCAGGTTGTTCAAACTGAAGGAAGACCTGGTGGTGAGTTAGGGAGCAGACTGGTAAAAGCAGCTCTTCTGCAGGTTTTACTTTATCATGAAGTGAAACAGACAAACTGTAAATCAGTGAATTTACAGAGGGGCAGAAAAAGGAGGCTGCACGTGTAGGTTCCAAATAGAGTATTGGAAATAGAATAGTAAAGAAACATTACAGCTAGAAACCAAGATGCTCCTTGTATAAGGCCACTGAGAATGACTTCTGCCTATGAAATTGTTTTAGGATGGCATTTGCTGTGGATCAGAACTGAAGTTGGCAGGTGCCTGCCTTTAATTTTAAACTAGTTCATATAAACTAATTACAGAAACCATGATAACATTGGTCGCATGCTGTAATCAGTTTTTTTCCAAGGTCACTGATTCTAGTCGAGTAGAAGGGTAAACTGATAGCATTACAAATGGCAATATATACATTTGACAGAGCTTAAGACAGCTGTGCTATAGACAGCAGTAATTATAAACTTTCATTGCCACTGGAAAAGTAACTTAACACTGGAAATGCATGCCATTCTGGAAATAGAAATGATGGATTCAGTAAAGACAGGCAGTTGTTCTTTCTCTCCTTCTTCAGGTGTTTGAAGTGTTTTGATAGAAGAATTGTGCTGAAAAAACCTCTAGTTTAAGTGTGTGCAGAGTTCAGGGGACTTACCATTCTGAGAAGCAGAAGACAGGTTTTTTCCAGGGAATAAGTCAGTCATGGTTGAATACTTTGGTTGTTAACATGTCTTCTTTTACATGAGTAACGGTCAACACCTTTATATATAGCTCTCTGTGGGTAGAAGCATCTAAGGGAAGGAGTTGAACTGCTATGTTGTTTCTGGTATTTTCTCACTCTTTATACAGTAGAAAACCCATTAGGAATTTAATCTTTCAGACTATTGTGTTACATAAAGTAGAGAATTTTATGGGAGTGCTTTGAAGCTTTTGTCTACAATTGCAGTGTTTTTATTCTGAGATTTTATTATCTTTGAAAGAGGATAGACCTGGGTTATACCTAAGTTATTCGAGACTTCTTTCATAAGTACATTCATCCTTTATATTTTTCATCTATTTTATTAGGTTGACAAGATTGTGGCCATAGCAGAAGACATAAAGAATATAGGAAATACTTTCTTCAAATCGCAAAATTGGGCATTGGCAGCTAAAAAGTATAGTAAAAGTTTACGGTAAGGCTATCATCATTCAATCAGGTAGTTCTTTTAACCCAAATGAATACTGATATCAAGCAATGATACGTGCATTTAAAAAGTGCCTGTTGCTGTGCTCTCTTCTTTTTTAAACAAAGAGCCTTCTAAATCTGGAAAAGATCTGATTGTTTTTTAGCTACTTACTCAAGCAGGTCTTCTACTCATTGCTTATAGGTCAGAGCTATAGGCAGAAAGTATAGTTTAGAACTGACTAAATGTTCTTTTTTAGTACTCTTGATGTGCTGTTGCATAACTGGGAAGAAAGCACAATAGTAGACAGAGTAGTCAATGGACACGAAAGGAGGGAGATACTTTTTCTCTGATTTCTAAAAACCAGTAGGTTTAGCAAATGGGTCAGTTCGAGTACCCCAAATGTGACCCTCATTAATTTGCCATTATTTGTTCTGAGGCTTCATACCACCGTCCTGACTCGATGTATACTTCAGAATCATGCCTTCAAAATCATGGCAGTCTTGCTTTTGTTTCGATACTGCTCCTTTCTTTTCCCTACTTTTTGCGTTAGGTATATGAGCTTCTCCTATTTATATTTTATTTTTTCAAGTTATATTGACCTTTATCCCTACCTTCTCAATGATCACTGGTTAACAAACAGTAACAATAATGAAAGAAAAAGAATTTGGGCATATTTAATGCTTCAGGTGAGTTTTTAACTGACTGGGATTCAAACAAATGATGTCTTTCTGTGCAATAAAAGTGTAACTGTTAATTACAGATATTAACCCAAGATGCAGCTTTTCCCCTGCCCTCTAAAAGCCCCTCATAGACCAAGAGAAAACCTAAAGTAAATAGGATTTCTATGTAAGCCTTTCAGAAATCATCCAGAAAAGAGGCTGAAATAGATCTTTAGGGCTTTGTGTGTTGTATCTGTCCGTTTCTTCTCCCCATTCTTAGGTCAGTATCAGGTATAATTATGCCATCCCTTACAATTAGTTGCCTTGCTTACTCTTAAGCACACCCAGTGAAGACTTGTCAAATTTGATTACATGGTTTCTATTTGGCCCCTATTTGTTTGTCCTTGTGGATTGAAAGGGTACTAACTTTTGTGGGGTAAACAAATTTGATCTTTCTAGCTGATCTTTATAGATCAGACTTCTGTGGACATGCCCTGTTGTTTTGTACTAAAATCTAATACTTTTTGTATTTTATGTAGACACCTTTATGTACAATGGTGTACGTTAGCTGGCACGTCATCAGAACTGAAAAGCATAGAATAGCTCTTGGTGAGGTATCATAAAATCATAGAATAGTTAGGGTTGTAAAGGACCTTAAGATCATCTAGTTCCAACCGCCCTGCCATGTGCAGGGACACCTCCCACTAAGCCATGCCACCCTAGGCTCTGTCCAGCCTAGCCTTGAACACCACCAGGGATGGAGCATTCACAACTTCCCTGGGAAAACCATTCCAGTGCTTCACCACCCTTACACTAAAGAATTTCTTCCTCATATCCAATTTAAACTTCCTCTGCTTAAGGTTAAACCATTACCCCTTGTCCTGTCACTGCAGTCCCTAAGGATGAGTCCCTCCCTAGCATCCATATAGGCTCCCTTCAGATATTGGAAGGCTGCTCTGAGGTCTCCATTCAGCCTTCTCCAGGATGAACAGCCCCAACTTTCTTCCGTGTCTTAACTAAAACTCACCAGCAAACCATCCTGGCCAGTGATGGGTTTTGTCTTTTTACCAACAGTAACCACTGTAACTTTATGTTCTTTTTCCTCTCCTGCTGGTGCTTAAACATTTTTATTTATTTATTTAATATGTAAGAATTGACACTTTTTTTAAAAAAGAAACATATTACTTCCTGTTGTCTTTCATGCTTTGGTGTGATTTATAAATATTAGAGATGTTCATTGTGAACATAACTCTCCTTAGCTTTTTGCCTTTTTTTCTCTCTGCTGGTTCTCATCTTTTTTAAGTATTGCTTATTTCTGTGATCTAAAGTTGCATACATACCATGCAACAGTCATAGGGCATGCAAAAATAGAACTTGCATAGGCACTGATCTGCAAAGACAGCATTAATCATGGCATGCTCAAAATGTGAATGTATGCAACTTGACATAAAAACTGACAGCATTAGCACATCACAATTCAAGAAGAATGAGATACAGTTTGCCTACCAGTTTTCCTATGAAACAGAGATGTTCTAAATGATGTGGCTTAGGCCTGAACTAGTGTCAGTTTTGAAGTTCAGGAAAAAAGTTGTGAAGACAGTGGAAAGAAGGTGGAGTTATTAATGCTCATAAACCACCCTCCTTTCCAAGGTGAAGTTAGCTTCTGATTTTAGCCATAGATTCCTACACCAATTAAAATACTACTGAGGAAGAGCTGAAGCTCCCCATGAACATGGAAGGTGCAGTGGTAGTGCTGACTTTTTGTCACTAATGAGAATATGTTTTTGAGAATAAACAGTCACTGAGAGAGATCCTCATGGTTTCATGCCATCTAAATAGTGCATTTGTCTAAAAAAAAGAATGCTATTAGTACAGTGGAGGACTGGGAGTTACAGGAAAAGGTTCACCACAGGGGAGTTAATCTTTCTTGTCAGGATAGGTATTGTATATTTAGTTTAATAGGTACTTGTAATAGTGGAATTGAAGCTGTTTTAAAAATACCACTTTGGATAGGCCAGTTTGCACATACCTGTAGAAAGATGGCTAAGGGCAGAACAAAATGGAAGTTGCAACACTAATACATGTGCTTTGTAAATCTGTTTTTCTGCAGGTATGTAGAAGCTTCTGAAGCAGTGGCAGAGGAGGCAGACAAACCAAAGCTAAAAACTGTTGCTCTGACCTGCATTCTAAACATTGGCGCTTGTAAACTAAAACTGTCGGATTGGCAGGGAGCCATTGAAAGTTGTTCAGAGGTAAATTTAATGTCTAGTATTTTGATGAGCAGTTGTCCTAGATAGAAAATGGAGACTGAAACTGCAAAGCTTTTTTAGAGTCTTCTCACAAGCTTTATGATTTGAAAGTAAACAAAGCGGAAGGCTGCTTGTGAAGTTATTACTAACTTTCCAGTATGTGGCTTTTAAAAAAGATTTTGAAATGCAAAATGACTCATTAGAATCAAACAAAAGAGGGGTGTTGCTTACTGCCAGATAAAATGCACACTGTCACTGTCAGTTTGCTTTGCAGAGCTGATTTTTTTATTACGAAGTTCAACTGTCTTCTACTTGCTTTTAGATTGATGGTCTTGTAACCTTATTCTAACTAAAGCCCTTTTTGGGTAGGCTTAGTAATGTGATGAAATCAGTGAATAGGAGGAAAGAAGGAAATAATAAATATAGAAACACTGAAAAATAGTAGAATGAAAGGATGGAGAGGAAGGAATGGTGACAAAGACATACTGTCAGAATTTAGTACATTTGAGGAAACTTTAAATAGTTCAGTAAAACTCTGAAATTTTGAAGGAACTGATTGAAGAATGTTCTTATCTGTCAGTAGAGGGTCCTGAGCAGAACCTCCCAGGGCTTCATGCTGAAAGCAGGAGTCTCAGCCCATCTGTGTGTGAGGGTCTTCAGAGAGCTGGCTTGCTTTCTAGGCTGCTGGTGGTGTTAGCACATGAAAAGCTTTCATAAACCTATATTTAGAATGGACAAATGGGGAATGAGGAAAATAAAAATCCAACAATGGTGTAGTGCGATATCTGTCATCTACAGAATGGTAAAAATTGAAACAGCATTTAAGTGTTACAGATGGGAATTATTAACCACAATATGTGGCACTGTAGAAAAAAATACACTTTAAGATTACAGAATTGTTAGATAAAGGCAGCTCCATAGCTGCAACTGATTTCTGTAAGGTTACATCTCATAACAAGTGTTAAACAGCATATCAGAATTTTAATAAGAACACCAGTTTCCTAAGGTTAACTAGGAGCATGCAAAGCAATTGTTAATGAGAAACCATACACTTTTCACTTCTGTGATTTCCTAAGGCCCACAGTGATTTAAATTAACAACCTGTAATACATGTGTTATTTGGTATAAATAAGGAATTGCAAATAGCTGAACATGGTCAAACCAACCTCACTCTAAACTAGCTGTAAGCACAGTGGTTGAGCTAAAACCAAGGAATGCTACCTATGTGTACACAATACAGACATCTAATTTCCTAATTCTTGACACAGAAGAGGATGCAGGCTTCATAGCAGAGAGATCAGGAGGGGTGCCCAGATTTCCAGTATATTCTTTAAAATAATAAAAAGACACACTGTAGGGCTATCTGCAGTAAGAAAAAAGAATGTGATCTTCACAGGCAAGAAAAGGAAGCAGCTAGCTAGACAAATTCACTAAGGTGCCTCAAAAAAGTAAGTAATCATAAAGAGTAGAACAACTTCTTTGCCCAGCCATCATTTCCTATTTTGATATTGCCATATTAGAACTGGCATATATACACATTAGTGAAACTCTTCAGCTCAAAAGAGACATCATGACTGGAACTTGGCAAGGTTCCTGAAGCATGAGATGGATTGCTTGGATGCATCTTTCTAGCCTACAGTGAAAAAAAAAAGCTTTACAGGAAATCTGTGTTTTATTTATGACACCAATTGAGAGGTTTTTTTTTGGTGTGAAGGAAGGAGCTGCAATACAGACTTATACTGTGAGACGCAAGGTTAGGATAATTTGAACTGCAGTAACAACTTTGCCTTAACAGGTACATACGTACATATATATATACACACATATATTTATATGTGCACATACATACACAGCTGTTCCATTTTATCCTCAATGTATGCTTGCCCTTCACAAAAGGCCACTTCTGGTGCAATAGTGTTAACACTGATTAGCTGACTATTCAGTGTGCTACATTAGAGCATTCCTTTTTACACAGTTAATGTTTTGACAACTTACCCTCAAACCAACTGGAGATACTGTCTGCTGGTGTGAACTGTGCCATTTGGGGAGATGGGAGGCTGTGAAGTATATGAAATGCTAACGTGACAATTTTATTAAATTTACAGGCTCTTAAAATAGATCCAGCAAATACTAAAGCTCTCTACAGACGGGCTCAAGGATGGCAGGGAGTAAAAGATCTCGATCAGGCATTGGTAATGATCATAATATTTAATAGAATTTTTATCTTAGCTAAACACTTCACATCAGAATGTTAATTTATGTTTCTCTTTTATTTGAGGCTGATCTTAAAAAGGCTCATGAAGTTGCCCCGGAAGACAAAGGTAAAATAAAGCTGTTTCTTTACAAATTCTGTACTTTTAAGAATGTAACAAATTAACCAGGGTAGTATTTTGTGGGAATTCATACCAGTGCCATGCCCAAAATGCTGGCCTCTAACAACTTCAGCGCTGACAAAGCCCTCTGAAGTGTTCTCACCTGATTTTATACATCAGTGATGCTTCTGTTGCTCTGGGTAACCTGCTGATGCAGGTCAACAACATGCCTCTTGAACCATCTCCCTGTGTCACAGAGATCTTACTAACTTAATTTCCTTGTCTAATTGGACAAGGCTTTTGGCACACAAATTCTGTGCGGGCAGCAGTACTGCGTTTACCACATCCTCCTCTACCTGGTTACTTTACTGTAAGGACAAGGTTTTTCGCTGCTAGCGTATCTGACCTGATTGAAGATTAATGCAGTTCTGTTAAATGAAATAACATGGGTAAGTTGCAGCAGTATGAGCTGGTCTTGACATATTAAGAGACATAATGTAAAGAGATTACCATAACTGCATCATGGATTTTCTTTCTAAGCAGCTATCCAGACGGAAACACTCAAAATCAAGCAGAAGATAAAAGCCCAGAAGGAGAAAGAGAAGGCAGCTTATGCTAAAATGTTTGCTTGATTTTTTTTCCTAAACTTCTAAATCTATGCACTAACTCATGCAAAAGGATAAATGGAGCCGCTTCGTTTATTTGCCCTGTGCTGCAGTTTTCAGTGTTTACAACTCAGAAGACTAATAATAAAGACAAACTGTTCAAAGGTGAAGTGGTTTTATTTTTAAGCTGTAATAACTTGTATTTTGCCACTCAGGTGTGTTTTTGCAGCTTCACAGTGCTTCCTAAGAAGCATAGTTTCACACAAAGACAATTTAGGTGGTTTCTGTTAGAATTCTTATTAGAGGAGGCCTGATGTCTTCTAAGGAATAAAAATGCTACATACAACGAAGGTGCAAGTATGACACTTGTTTTTTTTTAAAGCACTTTACAGGTTGTATTGCAGATGGACTCCGTATTACCATCAGGGGAACACAAAATCAACTGTAAATTTGATGTAAAATGTGTAACATTTTATATCAGTTTAGAAAGTTGCCACTGCTGTTTTCCTCCCCACCCTGTGCCTTAAGGTAGGATTACATATAGTAAATCACTCCAAAGAGAGAATACTTTTTTCAGTGGTAGGTACTGAATTCTTCCACCATACCCATAATTCTGGATATAGCTCCTGTTAATCACTGAACTTCAGCAATAAATCCAAGATCCAGAGTACCTGCATCAGTCCTGAGAAGAACTTTCTTCTGCCTACCACACAACTCCCATAAAGAAGTCCTATTTAAATAAGGCTAAGGGTTTGACCAGAAGGCACTGACTTTCCATTTAATGCAATAATCATATCTAGAATTCAGAACAGCACATTATCCTCAAACTCTTACACATTCAAGTCAGTGCTGCACTTTTAATTACACTGCAGCATAAAATACTCCCAAACTTATTTGTTGGTGATCAGAAGTCATTGAACAGACTTCCTGTCAGTTTACATTCCATTATAAGCTGGTCCTCCTCCACCTTCAGGCACTACCCAGTTAATGTTCTGACTTGGGTCCTTAATATCACAGGTTTTGCAGTGGACACAGTTCTGAGCATTTATCTGCAGTCTTGATCCTTCTCCTGTTTCCAGGGGAACATACTCATAAACTCCTGTGAAGAGCAAGAGAGAGCTGTCACTTCACTGAACAGTTTTCCCCCTGCACGTATGCTCTACTAACTAGCAAGTGCAAAGAGGGAAGTGCATTGCTAGTGTGATTCAACTGCCTTCTTCCATCTTGGCTAATTATTTCATCATGAAAGTACTGTTCACATAACATATTAAGACCTGCACTTGAACCATTTTCTAGGAGGACGATTTGGATAGAATGCATGAAGTAAGTAGTAGGCCAGGTACACTCAGGTGCACACTGAAGTACTCAGTCTTTCACCTTCCAAAACCAGCTCAGTAACATATTACCCACCTGCTGGACAAAATCTTTGTTCTGGTCCATCAAATAGAGCCAGATTCCTGCTCACAGGGATGCTGTCATCTTTGAGGGTTAAATGAGCAGGCTGGTCGTGTTCATGGTTTGTACCACTTAAAGCCACAGACGACAGGAGATCAAAACTGATTTTTCCATCAGGCTTTGGATATTCAATAGGCGTGCACTCTTTCGCTGGCTTGAGCTGAGCAAAATCTGGTCCTAAATAGATTTTAAATAAATAAGTTTCCATACAGAATAACTGTAATTTGCAGTTACTCAAGAACATTTAATTAATTCAATTAAACTATTTTACCTAACTTAATGTAATTAAGCTATTTTAACTTCCCTTGTCATCAGTATGAAGTATTTCATACAAGGTAACCGTCTTTCTGAGACAAGAAACCTCTGCTAAGTAGAACAGTGTTCTCATGTCTTCATTTACATCATGACAAAGTCTGCTTCAATGACTCACCATCCATTTCTTTTCTACACTCACCACCTGACCAGATGTGCTCCAGCTTCAACTAAGACTAGAAAAGACTGACATAAAAATTTAGTATCTTTTTGCAGGAAAGAATGAAATTACCTGGATGTTTTAATGTCCATGGTTCCATTCCTCGCAGCAGCCAGTAAAATATACCGGTGTAAATCATTCCTCCATACACACCAAGGATGCTATGGCAGGATGGTCGGATGTTTCTAACCGCATACAGTTCTTTCCAGACCCAGGACTTTTTCAGGTTCTCTTCATATTCTTGCACATGAAGTCCTAAGGCAGTACATTACTGGTTAGGTACCTACAGCACATAAAGACTATCCTTGAAGTAAGAAAAAAAATGGCTGTATAAAAACAACTGTTGAAGGCAGCAAAATGAGAATTTCAGAATAGGAAGCTAGGAATATACTAGACAATGTACTTCAGCCTCTTGTAGAGATCTGTTTTGCTGGCAGTTATCAGCAGGTATATACTACTCCTTTGTGGCCTCTACGAAATGACCCATGAGCAGCATTAAATTGCAGCAGACCTTGATAAAATGTAACTGGCCAGGTGGCTACACTGGCACCTTTATGGGAGAACAGCTGTCCTCATAGAATCCAAGAATTGACCAGGAGAGTTTACCTGGGACGAGCCAGGTTGGTAGTTTTAAAATTGTCAAGTTCAAAAGCTTTTTCTTTACAACTTATGCAACCACAAACATTCTGATTTCGGTAACTATGACTACAGCCCAATGAATGATGACACTGCTAGAGAACATTTTTTTTCTCCCTTTGTAACCAGCAAGTTAATGAGATATATTTGACCACAGACTTGATTTAAACTCTTTGTATTCCTTACACACACTAGACACTGCATGTGACACATGACACATCTATTGCAGTGTAGTTAGAGCCAAGTAATTATCTTAGAAAAAACCCGTTATAAAAATGAAAATATTTTGAGAGCTTTCCCTTCACCATTCTTCATTACCGTTGTTCTAAGCAGTAACTTTTAAGCCTTGCTTGTACATGAAAACATGCTTCAGTCCACATTTTCTGTTGCTCATAATGCTCTGAAGAAAGCTCATTATCCATGCACAGAGAAGGAAATGGGCTCTAGTATTCTACTGCATGACCAAACTGGAGACAGCATATAAAACCTGTCCATAACCAAACAAGAGCGGCATACTACCCAGTAAGAGCATTTCTTCAGAGGGGTTCTAAGCATTTTAACCTGTTATACTGTATTGCACATTCTAGATGGACAACAGCTGACTAGGACTGAATCCACCACTACAAGTAATAATCATGAGGCACCACGCTACAGCATCCATGTCCAGAACGACTAAAATTCTAACTGGGTTCTCTTGCTGTACAGCTTTTGTTAGCAGATGTAAGGGAACAACCAAGGCTTAAATAAATGGCTACAGTGTGGTCAGGATCAGGCCATTACTTCCACATGCCTGCATTACACATAAAAAGAAACACACATAGTCTCTCACTAGGAATACTATAAAATTGAAGACAGAAAAAGAGGATTGAAGGAAAAAAGCATCCTTGCAATTAAGAGTGAAGAGCAAACTTGATTAATACTTAAGAATAACTAAACAGAACTTAATTTCTTTCTTAAATCATTCAACAGTATAAACAGTAAATGAACAACAGATGTCTTTTCAAACCAGCACACCCATTTTATGATTTATTTGCATTCCCAACTATTTTATTCAGACACATTTAGTTACTGCTATGTTGTTGGTGACTGTAATTGAACACAAGGTAGCTGAAATCGAGGGACAACAATCTTACCTTTTGTCTTTGACTGGAGATTTTCATTGATTAATTGGCTAAAGATGGCTTCAGAAGCCAACATGCCGCTCTTCATTGCGGTATGTGTCCCTTTGATCTTAGGAACATTCAAGAGTCCAGGACTGCAACCAATTAATACCCCACCTGGGAAGGTGAGTTTGGGTATTGACTGAAGAGAAAGCAGAAAATAAGTGTTTTCTTTGTTTGTTCTTGGTTTTTACAGTGAAAATAACCTTCTGGAAATGAAACTGGCATGAGGCTTTAGTGTCCTTCACATTTTTAAAGTTGCAGGTGCGCTTTCTAAAAATACACCAGAGTTACTTCACTTACCAAGAAATTTCGGCAAAGTAAGCAAACAAGAACAGAGACATCGCACTGGGGCTGAGTATAAAAAAACTGACAAGACATCATTCTCTTCATGTCTTCTCTCTAGTTGCTTTATCTGCAACAAGACTGTGGTAATGTCGCCCACCGATACCATTTTCCTCCTTCAAGTTTAAATAAGTTCTTTTTTAAAGAGATAATTGTGTTCCCATTTCCAACAGAGTAAGCTGCATGCCTCTCCTTTCTCAGCTTACCACCCAGTGCTTTTTACCACACATCTTTCCTATGTAACTGCAGAGTGCCCTCCTTCTTGTTCCCCTCCTCCCCACTTATTTTAGAAGTTGCTCAGCAGCCAACAAATAGGTATTTAGTGCAAAATCACTGCCTTACCCCTGTTTTGTAAGAAACAATGTCATTGACTACAGTCAACTCAGATCTACGACAGATGACTTCCAAACAGCAGGTCTATAGTATTAATATACTGTGCTATATGCCTACATTAGCTAACAAATACCTCAGCTATCAAGACAGTTATCCTCATCCTCATCCAATCAGATTAAAATTTTAGACAGAGAACAGCCTCATAACACAGACCAACTGCAGAACTTAGAGCAGAAAGCTGCGATCATATCCCAGGTCTCAAATTGCCGAAGGTAAGTTGTGAACACGGCCTTCCTCTGAAAGTCTTCAACACCCAGCAGCACTGCTTTTATTAAAGCTGCTGAAATAATTAATTTCTAATAGCCTAAATAGTTTGACCCCAAACAAGTAGTTTTAATCAATGAAAAATGTCCAAATAATAAAGTATCCCTTGGAATTCAAGATAATCTGAAACAAACATTTTGTTTCTTCTGCTTGTTCAATTGTCATCTGTTTACTATTCACCCAGGGCCGGTTACTTCCAAATATTCATATGGTAGTCACTAAATAAAGTTGTAGTACACAGCATTTCCTACACATTTTGGGCAATTTATTTAATCAGAGACTCAGTGGTTTGGTTTGTAGCAAAGGTAACTTAGGCTGAAAACACAACTTAATCCTTTCAACCATGAGAACTCACCACCCTCTTGGCAGCAAAGAGATAAAACAATGCTGGTTTGGAGGACAGAGGAAGGGAAGATGCCTGCTCCGTGCAGCATCCTCACGGCCAGTGGACCAGGAACTCCCTATTTTGCTCCCCTCAGATCAGCTTATGGTTGAAAATCTTTTAAGTGAGTCTAATGTTTGACACTCGCAAAGGTCACCAATATGAAGGTTTTTCCCTCTGATACTTTTAATACACATTGCTCAACAAGAGCAACACTTTACTGTCTTCTACAAAACTCTGAAATCTTTTCAAAGTTTTTGATACAATGGAGACAAAACAGGTTGCATGGGAATTTCATAAGTGCTTGATTTTGCAATTATAATAAACAGAAGAAATAAAAGCTACATAGATGTAGCCTATTAAACCCTGTTCCTCCTTCCACATATCCCAAAAAAATCAGCTACAAAATCAGCTAACTATCCAAGAGCTTGTGTTCTCCCTCTCTCACACCAACTTAACTTCACTGTATGTTAAAGACTAAACATATTCATAAGGTTACCTGTAGCAGACAAAGCCAGCTTAGATTGATGTAATTTTATATACCCATATACACCTATACTCCTGTTCAACATCTTTGTCAGCAACATGGACAGTAGGATTGAGTGCACCCTCAGCAAGTTTGCCAATGACACCAAACTCTGGCTTGGTTGATAAGCTGGAGGGAAGCAATGCCATCCAGAGAGACCTTGACATGCTCGGGAGGTAGACAATGAAGTTCAAACAAGCCAAGTGCAAGGTCCTACACATGGACTGAGGCAATCCCAGGCACACCTACAGGCTGGGCAGAGAAGAGATTCAGAGCAGCTCTGAGAAGAAGGGCTTGGGGGTACTTGCCGATGAGAAACTTAACATGCGCCAGCTTCAGTGTGCTCTTGCAGCCCAGAAAGCCAACTGTATCCTGGGCTGCAGCAAAAGGAGTGTGACCAGCAGGTCGAGGGAGGTGATCCTGCCCCTTAACTGCTCTCGTGAGACCTCACTTGGAGTATTGTACAGTTCTGGTGTCCTCAACGTAAGAAGGATACAGAGCTGTTGGAACAAGTCCAGAGGAGGGCCATGAGGATGATCATGGGACTGGAGCACCTCCCGTATGAAGACAGGAT
>JANRGW010030127.1:66914-80464 GCA_024733675.1 Psilopsiagon aymara
TGGAGAAGAGAAGGCTGCGTGGAGACCTCATAGCAGCCTTCCAGTATCTGAAGGGGGCCTACAAGGATGCTGGGGAGAGACTCCTCATCAGGGACTGTAGTGATAGGACAAGGGGTAATCGACTTACACAGGTGAATCAGGTTAGATATAAGAAGTCCTTTACTGTGAGGGTGGTGAGGCACTGGAACAGACTGCCCAAAGAAGTGGTAAATGCTCCATCCCTGGCAGTGTTCAAAGCCAGGTTGGACAGGGTTTTGAACAACCTGGTCTATTGGAGGGTGTTCCTGTCCATGGCAGGGGGCTGGAACAAGATGCTCTTAAGGTCCTTTCCAACCCAAACCATTCTGTGATTCTATTTGATGCAATATTGCCACCAAAATGAAAACTGGAGCTACTCAACAACTTATATAAGAAAATATTCCTGGACTCTAGTGATGCAAATGAGTCACACTGCTACAATCAAAGCAACACATGCAAAAGAAGAGCTAATTTAAAATCTTACGTGATTCATCAATAAAGCTTTTTTTATTCTTTACTGAAAGCTTGTATTAAAAAAAGGCCATTTAAAGTATGACTTCACCATTAACTAAACAATTTTATCTACAGGAAATAAATAAGTAAAACTAAAACCAAAAGCTGAATAAAACTCCCTATGCTTTTATATTAGGAACAGTCAAAGTAAGCTACATGCTGTTTTAAGTCCAACAAATAAGTCCAAAGTTTAGGCAGAGGTGCACAAGAGCTGTCATCCTAATGTGTGTAATTTATCAGTGTCTGTGACTTAAAAACTACCACGTTCTTTCAGCTGTATGTTTTGAGTAGTATAAGAAGTATACAACTGAAGTCACAATCTGGCCACTACTTCATGAAAGGAGGAAATTCAATATTGTTTATCTGTGATACAGAAATCAATGCACAGGGTGGAAGGAGCAGCTCATCTTACATGTAACTCCAGATTAAAACACCTTGGTATTTTGTGTCTTATCTGTGTTAATAATGGTCAGATAGTGGTTTATGAAATAAGCCAGTAACACAGCCATGTTACAATGTAATATGACATATTTCCACTTCATAATGGACCAAGTAACCAACCTGCAGATTGATTAAATAATCACATTTAATCAAGAAGTTGCTTCACAAGCGCACATGACTTAGTCCCAGGCATGCACACTAGTAACAAAGCTTAACCCCACAAGACTGAGGTAAGTGTTACACTGCTGCTGAAATTCCACTTGTATTGCAAAAACTGAACAAACTCACATTTATACTAAAGAAGACATTCAAAAAGGAAGAACAATGTAATCAGAGAGTAGAGCAGAATGGTCCCAGACACAGCCTGCGCATCACAGATTCTCAGGCTAGTTTTAAACTCCAAACCAAAAGGCACATCTACAAATAGATCTAAGAGTCCAGGACATGCAGCCATGTCCTGTGTTCCACGATTCCCACATGAGAAGGTTGGAAGAACGTTAGCTATTAAATATAAAAGCAAAACTATTTCTTCTGCAAATTGTTCCAACTGAACTTATGTCTTGGTGAAAACACAGAACTGGGCTTGTTTAGTCTGGAGATAAGGAGGCTCAGGGAGGCACATTATTACTCTCTTCACCCACCTGAACGGAGGATGGAGAGAAGAGGTAGGCAGTCTCTTCTCCTGAGTAACAAATGATATGACAAGAGGAAATGGCCTCAAGTTGCACCAGGGGAGGTTTTTAGTATGCCAGAGCCAAAAGCAAATCTCAGCAGCCAGTATCCAGCAAGATAACAAGGCTTTTCTGTCCCAAAAAACTCATGGCTTTATTCAACTTTACTATAGCGCAGGTGTTTCCCATACAACACAAATGTACTGTACTAAAATCATAGCTATAGGAAACTCTAAAAAATAAATAAAATCATGAAAGTGTTACCTGTAAACCACCTTCATTTAATGCTCTGGCACCATAGGCAATCCTTGTTCCACCCTCCAAAGTAGGTTGTACAGTAGGATGGTGCTTCCACCTCTGAAACTCCCTAAATGGATTCAAATAGGGATTTTGATAATCTAAACCAACCTTAAAAAAAGAAAAGTGTGCAACATTAATGAAAACAAAGTACAAAATTTCAACAGAAGTTTGAAAAGAAAACAATTGCATATTACATCAACTATACTAAACCAGCCTCAGGATCCTTCTACTTAGAGAAACTACTGCAAAAAATACATTCTGTTAACTGGACAGGAGAAGTATATCTGAGAATTTGCTGCTACAAGGCTGTTCTTTGCCCTACTGAAACTTGAAGCATGGAAAATATTTAATTGCGTTGTACACACTGTCCATCTGTCATTGAGATAGAACAGTGAAGTTATACTAAGCATAGTTTAATGGGCAGGATAAAGGAGAAAACTAGTTTTAAATTTGTCTTTCAAAACCTCTTTGCCCTAGAAAAGCTGGAAGGAGAGGTGAACAATTCTTCCTCAATAGTTATGTCCTTGTGCTCACATATGTAACCAGTTCTTCACACCATTTAGCAGAGTCAATTATCATTTCCAATTAGGTAAGTCATTTTAATAAAGCACAGGGGATCAGTGATGAAAGCAGAAAATGAAGGAAAAAGTCTTCTGCCAACTGGCTGGATGCCCAGATTCCTATCTTACGTATGTGAGAAATTGCCCCAAGATGTACTCTGCATTTGCGATCTTTAATACACTCTTAAAAGGACTCTTATGTTGCCAAGTTTTCTCTTTTGAGTTGTCTGGTTCCTGTAACCTTTATTTGAGGCAAATAACAAAACACATCATGAGTCAGCAAGAAACAGTTGATTCCTGCCTTGATTTCTCTGGCAGCTGACTGCTTTTAGAGCACTGCTTGCATTTATTTCCTGGCTAGATAAAAGTTACTGAACAATTTGCAAAATAATTGCAAGATAATCCTGCTAGAAGAATCAGTTCAGACTGACAGCGGTGTAAAATTCATACCTAAAAAGTGCTTGTATGTTCACAAAAAGTAGATTTTCTCCTATGTGAACTGGAGATAATATGAACATTAATGATTACCATTCTCTAAGAATCAGAGCTCTCTATTCTTCTAAAAGCCAACAGAATTTAAATGTCTATTCTCTCTACTTATTAATTCCAAGACTAGAAATCTGAACAGAACAAGTATGCAGGTCTGAAAAAACTAACAAGTTTGTTTCAATATTTCTTACAAAACCAGTATAGTTTTCACACACATTCTGGGACCCTGCTGAAATATAGAAGGCCAAAGCATGACCTAAATCCTATTCTGGTAAAAGCCCATATCGTGTGCCTGACTAATGTAACATCTGCATGTGAAGCACATGCACTTAGTAAGTGCGTGCTTCATTTAGGACTGTAGGTGCTAGAAAAACATTTCCTACCATTGCTCTTTGCATCACTGGCTGGCAGAACGACACAAGACTGTCTACAGTGATCTCAATTCTTCTGATAAAGAGGCAGAAAGAAAGAAGCAGCTGCTTGTTCAACTCAGAGACAACTGCTAAACAGGAGGAGGCAAACAGGAGTGATGTGAATGGCAAGGACACACTAAAGAACTTGGGAACAGAAGGAATGCTGCTTGTGGAACTCCAGAGCAGTTTCAGTTTACGTGCTTCTCTCAAAGCGCAGCTACACCCAAGACTGACACATGACAAAACGGAGTTGTACAAAGTGTGCACGATTTAGACATTTCCTAACTTGCAAAAATCTTGCGAGCACAATTTTGGTTGACAATTTGGGTTTACCAAAACTTTTTTTGTTCTTAATGAAAGACTCTTGATTTAAGATAGATTCATATGACAAATTAACCTTCCCTAATATGGACATAAGTGCATGTAAGATTGAGAAAGTCTTAATTTAGTCTGTTGCTATTTGTGTGTTTCTATCTTCATATTAAAACAGAGAAAAAGAAACTGCATAAAAAAGAAGACCAAACAACAACAAGCAAGCATGCAAAAAACAACTTCACTTACCACAAATCCAAGAGCAACTAAAGGTTCACCCTCCTTTAAGTGATAAAGAAAGGATCCTCCATATGTGTGCCTGTCCAAAGGCCAGCCTACAGTATGTTCCACTCTTCCTGGTTTCCATTTCTTTTCATCAATAGTCCATAACTGAAAAAAAGATGATACAAAAATTACTTTACATTGCAAACTAATGTCCTTTCAATCATATATTTTTTATATATATATATATGCAATTAACATAGAGAAGAAAATTAATTTACTGCTATGACCAATGCATAAATTCATAGAGTAAAATACCAGATAATAAGTACACTTTTTTTTGGGTTACTATTGAAGAATTTCCTAATACAGTATTTCTCTTTCTAGAAATGTTGTGCATCTGAAAATGTGACTGAGGCTCCAGTACTATAACCCAAATTGTCATTTTATGTTTTATACTGGCGACTTCAATAGATACTTCTGCTAAGGAAGGCAATACTTACATTGATTTTTTTTCTTCTTTAAATACATTATTTTTTTCATATGAATCACTGCAATTTCCTCACAAAGTCAAGGCTTAACAATATGCCTGAGTTGACCTAAATATCTGCAGGCAAAGAAGTTGTCCTCTCTCTGCTCTCTCCTACACATCTCCAGTGCTGATCTACCCTTGGTGAACTCACAGAAGCACCTTCATGTTTCCACTAGCGAGTCAATTTTCTGCTCATTTCACAAAACATCTCTTCATCACGGAGCCAGGTGCAGTCTAATGACAGAAGGGCATGGAAGGTACATCCAAGTTAATGTTTCAGGTTAGATCAAGGAGTATATTTTTGAGCAGGACTCCTGATTCCTCCCACTTACTGTGCTTGGGTTCACATCATACAGCAGCCATCACACAGGAAGGCATGAACTGGATTTCTTTCACATGAAGCTGAATTTTAAGACAGGCTCCAGAAGCCCACCTAAAGCATTCCAGTCACAAAAGGGACTCAGTCTATGGGACTAGATCAGAGCTAGTCCTAAGCAAAAATAAACATGAAATGTGCATAGCGTGGGTATCAGCTCATCAGCACCAGCTATTTCACTTACAGAACCATTCCTATTGGACTGTACTATTTGCTAAAGCAGTCTTACCTGGAAGCAAAGGAACTCTACAGCAAACCCCATACTTTAATAACAACTTAGATGTGATAAACAGTAACTAAGACTATGTGTTACTCTCTACATAAGTGTAAACTAATTATTTAACAAATCTTCTGCTACTGGAAGCATATTCTTAGAGTACAAAAGAATATATTATAGTCAAACTGACCATATTCTAAACAACACAGCTCTTTCTCATGATTGGTATTTCCTGAGAATAAAATATTTTAAAAAGGAAACTGGATCCCTATCTCAATTTTATAAGCCCAGTGAAGGGCATTTAGGGGGTAAAAAAAAAAGAAAGCTCATCTAGAAGGTGTTTCAGGGACCATGACTCATTAGCTCCTCTCTCTAATCAAAACCCACAGGAAGCCTTTCCTCCCCTTCTCAGGCACTAAAGCCCCCTAAAATTGGGCAGCATGAATCCCTCTCTCATTTAGTATTGAAAACAGATTCCACAAATTAACCTAACCTGAAATCAAATTAAGACATTAGCAGAGTGGATTCACAGGTACCTTTAGTTATAACACAGATATAATAGAAAAAGCGGCTGAAACAAGAGAGTCACGACATTCAGGGAATATCTTCTCTGATGACCTTCTGAACAGCAAAGATTCTGAAGTCTGAAAGTGTAAGTCAAAATCTATCGTTCTCATTTCTTACACAGATTAAAGTGAAAGCAAAGAGAAACTACCTTACAGTTTCACAGTATTTTCCTCAATTGTTACAATTATGCAGGTAATACCTCTTTCAGCCCAATGCCATAGCTCTGTGGTTGACAACTCTCCCTTAGATTGTACTTTTTGTACATCTGTTTGGCTAGATGTCCGTGACAACCTTCAGCGAAGACTGTGACTTTACCATGGAGTTCCAAGCCTCTTTCAAAGGTAGCCTGTGAAAGGAGAGTGTTTCATCAGCAGTTAGATCTGTGCCACACCAAATTCACAGAAAGAAACTAGAAGGCAATAAAGTGATTTTATACTACTTTGTGGCATTGTCCAGAACCTATAGCCATTGCAAGTTATGGCTCTAGTCCAGATGTCTTCACCTAATAACTGTGATGCATCCCTGGCAAATCTTGCTGTGTGATTCCAGTAAAATAAGCTCTATGGTGGATCACTATTTATTACTGAGAGAATCTCTTCTAGATCAGTGGATATTTATACTAAATCTGATCAGTATATGATGCAAAAGAGAACACAGACTCTCACCTAGAACTTCACACTTTAATTTTTGCTCATTTGCTTATTGCAATAAAACATTGTGTCCCCCCACAGAGGTTAGACACCAGATCTGAAAAGCCTGTGTCACCTCTGCCCCCAAAAGAACTCATTACCTTAGAATAATATTACTATAATATTACACCAATCTTACATGTTAAAACTTACAGTAAAATTAAACTAACATGAAGTACCATTATTAAAAAAAAACCACCTCATTAAAAGTTCCAACATGGAGAGTAAGGTAAGGGGAACCAGCACACTTGTGTATGAGCATGTCACCTGCATATGTGAGCACTGGATGAGAACATTACTAGATCATATTTGCAATGTAAAAAGACAAGATTCTAAATATATATAAACTTGCAGGGGGAAAACACCAATTTCTTTTAAAAAAAAAACAAAGCTTGATTCCATTCAGAAGGTTTAATGTTAAAAAAGATAATGAAAACAGGTTTGGATTAAGATATCCAGCAGCACCTAATAACACCATCTCAAAGTAGGCAACTGGTCCAGGAGAAATTTACTGCTGTGATTTTGAATTGTTTCTCAGGTACAATCTGCTTGTGACTTACTGGTTGGAAACCTCTGAAAAAGGCTAGCAAATGAAAATGCTCCCTCTATGCAGGAATTATCTTTAAACAGGAGTTACAATATTTTGCCAATTTTTTGGTATATTCTTTGAATTTCTGATTGTCAACCATTACATGACTTATCTTACAAAATATTAAGAGAACTACAGGGACTTACTGCTTGTTCTAAATATTAAAAACATATAATGTCCACTCTGAAGTAAATCTATATAAATGAATTAACTACAATTCCACACTGTAAATATCAGAAATTCATTAACTTGAAATGTTTCACCAATGTGCCAAAGCTGTATTTCTGTTAACATCCTTCTCCAGCATCTAGACAAGAATCACTGGGCAAATTTTTACTACAGTCTTACCACCGGCATTTTTGTTTGACCGGTGCTGACTGCAAGGTGAAATTCTATTAATTAACCCTAGTCTATCTGATTAGGCACTGCATAAACACAGTGAAGATATTCTTGCCTTGAAGGTTATACAAACTCTGTCTATTTACCTGAACTGGAGTTAGTATCACCTGACCTAACTGACAGTTGAAACACTCAAAAAATTGCAGTGGTGGCACACTAATTATGTACGTTAAAGAAGTTAAGATTCTCTCCCCGTGTCATTTCACTCATCATTATTATTAGTAGTAGTTCTGTATTATACTTCAGTTATTGCACTGTTCTTATCTCAACCTGTGGGGTTTACATTCTTTCAATTCTCCTCCCCACCCTTGGTGAGCAAGTGAATTTGTGGTTCTGAGTTATGGGCTGGGCTTAAACTCCAACACACATTCTTCCCCAGGATAAATGGAAAAAAACCTAGGTTTTGAGGATGCTTTAAAAGAAATACTAAAATACGAATTCCTTCCTATTTTAAAACCAAATTCCCAATAAATCCGTATCACAGCACTAAGCTAAACACATTACCTGCGCCTCCTACTGGAGAAAATATACACCTGAAAGTAAGAGCACGTCTGTCCTCTACAAGAGACAGCCACAATCATACTGGAAAAAAGTATTATTTTCCTCGGCCACTGCTTCCTCCTCCCTCCTTCACCGTCTATATTCTCTCAAAACAATTCTTTTATATTTTAATTTCCTGCCTTAAACAAGGAAAATAGCCCATGCTTTCATATGAAAGTAAATACCTCTCTGAAATTACGTAACTAAACAGAAAGGTCATAAAAGAAAGTAATTCTTAAGAAAAATCTTGTACCCGTAATTTCTGTAGCCAGATAATTCTGTGAGAAAGCTGTTATGGGCAGCTGTGGTGCCAAATTCTCCCTGCGCATTGCACAGGGAAGAGACACACTGCAGGTTCTGGATTCCACTAAAAATCAAAAGTCTGTCACTTAGGGCAGGGAGTCACCTTCTAGACACAGAAACAGGAATGACCAGCAAAAAGGTGTAAAGACTCAGTGTGTACCTTGCCCCAGTGAGACAGACAGACTGTCAACAAATGGGACCGCAGCTGTGAATATTAAAGATAATCAGCCAGAAGTACACTCTCTTACATGTTGATAGTTACCAACTCTACAACAGCTGTCTATTTCATCTTTTCGCCTTTCTTCTACAGTCCCTGGAAATCTTCCCTTTGTTTCCTGATATCACACATATGCCAACACACCTTCAAGTCACTCCCAAACAAACCTCCTTTCTGTGAAGGCTTTCCTACTAATCTCAGAAGTTCACAATGTTCTCAGGCCACAACTTGCTCAATTTTATCTACAGAGAGGGAAGACAGGTACTGAATTTTACACTTTTTCTTAGACAGCAGCAAGAAGACTGATGGCAGTAGAAGCAGATATATCACAATTTCTATCATCAGACCCTTAGTTATGGAGAAGATAGCTACTTACTTTAGGTGCTCCATCCTTCTGAATGCCTACATCATTAGTTGCTATCCCTTTCACGCTACCATCTTCATGAAAAAGAACCTTTGGGAATATTTAAACAAACAAAAACATGTAATGATCTGTCATTTTAATCAACTCATAACAAGTTATAATGCAGAACTTCTAAGCTCTATGTCTTTAATGGTCAAACTTGAAGACTATGTAACATGCTGTATGATTCACTTGCACTTTGCTGGATCTGGGCCAGAATTTAGACACTGAAACACAATTTTCACAATGTATGTCTCTTAAAAGGAATGTTGTGACTGTACAAATAATTGGGAGTGAAGAGAGTTCCAAAACCACTTTTCATATATGCAATGATGTCATTATTACCTCAGCTGCTGCATAGCCTGGATATATCTCAACACCCAATGCTTCTGCTTGTTCACCTAGCCAGCTCACGAAGTGGCCCAGACGTACTATGTAATTTCCATGATTAACCATTGGAAGTCCTAAGCAGAAAGACATACACACATAAACCACAGAACAATAAGCAAAATAACACAAGTTGTACACATCAGATGTCATATCTTCTACAACTACAATCTTCACAGTAATCTTATACGTTATCATAATCATCATCTACATAGACCCTATCACTAAGTCATTACTTCTACATACACTTGCCGTACTACATCGAATCAAAATTGTTTGAGCAATGAAAGAGCTGAAAAAGGCAGAGTAAGATAACTCTCTAAAACCTAACTAAACTTTACCTGGAATAATTGGCACTGGAATTCTAGATTTCTCTGTTAAAATTCCAAACTTGTCTTCAGTTACGGGAGTATTAAGTGGAGCCTACATTAAGAAACAAAATAGAAACAGTACGTTTCTAAAAAACAGAAAAGTTACGTTTTTTTATCCAATCAACAATAACAAACAAAACAATCCAACTTGCAGTATAATAAAGGTTTAATAAAGCAGTTCTGCAGGAAGATATCGCAAAAAAGATTAAATACTTTATGAGGCAGTCATCATGCAAGAATCAACACAACTTTTGACGTAAAAAAAAATGGACCAGGGCCTTGCAAATAACTTCTACAGTTTGTACACAAGCTTGTACTTCATCAACATTCTAGACCTTTCTAAAGAAAGCAGCTCAACTTGTGAAATTATTCCAGTAAGACAAAATAACCAGCTGACACCCGGTCTTGCAGCTCCCAGGTGACAGCAGGCAGCTGGCTGCAAGTCAGATGGCTGTTCTGGTAGAGATGGAACTCATTTCTTGCTATCCGCCCTCCTAAAAGCACCTTTGGTCTCTGTTACACCACTAACTCTGTACAAAAGTAGAGTGTACTATGTGCCATTTCCTAAGACTATGAAGAACTATTGCAAAGAAAGAAGTCTGACATTGCTAAGAATTGCACATCACGCTGCTTGTGCACAGGAGCTGGATTGTACACAAATGCAGTGTAGTGCATCCCAGGATGCACCAGACATACTGCCTATATGCAGTAAAACTACTACATGAAAGAGCAAAGGCCAGAGCATATCTGTGTACACATAAAACTTTAGCATTGCCAAACTAGAGGTAACAGACTAAAAAAGAAGATAGAGCTTTTCTTTTTTGTTTTGTTACATCAGTGTATTTTTAAATGATACGAATTACCAATGATACCAAAGTACCGATGCAGTTCATCAGAAGATAGCAATTCATTTAAGGCTGATATGCTCATACATACCCCCCGTTCCTTCCAGTCTGGAAAGAGTTCTTCTAAGGCCCTTGGCTCAACACAGGCACCAGACAGTGTATGCGCACCAATCTGAGAAGCTTTTTCCACCAGGCAAACACGTATTTCTTTGTTATGCTCAGCAGCTAACTGTTTGAGTCGAATAGCTGCAGAAAGACCCGCAGGGCCTCCTCCAACAATGACAACGTCAGCTTCCTCTGCAAATCTTTCCATATTTACCCCTAAAATGGAAAAAAAAAAGATAATAACAAAAACCAATACCCAGTTTCCCCCAGTCTCTCTCTCGCTCTCTGCTCTGTTACACTGGCTACTGGGTATCCCAGAAGTATTACTTTGCATAAAAGGAAGCTAAATATTGAACAGAATCCCCACTTCAATACTTGGAAGAGGCACAGAAGGACATCAGCACCCCAATGTAAAATTAGCTCCTTTTTTTATATAGCATGAAAACATGTATTCAATCTCTATCCACCACAGCTGTCCTCTTAGTATGCTTAAACTCAGAGCCCAGTTGGGCAGCTGTATCAAAGATGCTAACTGAAAGAAAAGAAAAAATACCTTTTGCCAGAACATACAACTTAATTTGACTCTATTCTTTTCTGGATTTGAAGGCATTAAAATTGCTGAATGTAGAGACTGGAATGCCCAGATATGTATTAATCTTATTTTCTCACAAATGCTCATTGTAAGAAAAACTGAAAAAATCCAGCAGACCTGAAAGAATTAAATCTTGAGATAAGTCACTAAAGCAAAAGCTGCTTATATATTTTACTTAAATAACTAGGAGAAAGTTCTGATGCCATTTTATAGCACTAAAGACACACACCATAAAGTTTAATTTGGAATATTAGTTCTATATTTAAGGGTACAGAGTTTCAGTAAGAAGATACAAAGAGCAACATATTTCAGTGTCTTTAAAACAGCAATCATAATACCAAGGGAGCTTTAAAATAATGCAATTCGTTTTGCTCACCTTCCCATCGTTTGTCTTTGTCCCGAGGATGAATTGTATAATGTGTAGTTATGCGAGGCACAGGGGCAGTAGATGCACATCTTGAGATATGCAGCGATGGAAAGCAATCTCTGTTTATCAACTTGAGAGCACGAAAGCACTGATATGCTGCTAAAGCAAGAAACAAATTTGCAAAATCAGCAATTTTCCACATTTCTTGAGTTTACAGACACAACAAATATGACAGCCCTCCCCAAGTTCATGTCTTCTGGCATCTCAACACATATTGAGACAGAGTTGGGGCTACTGACACTAGAGAGTTCACCTAAACTTAACCTGGTCTACGAGCATCATGGTCTACAAGAAAATCTCAGGCTGAAGCCCAAGTATGCTTTAGCTAAAGCCAGAACAATGGATATAGTTAACCTTGATCTTAGCTGCAGAGACCATAACTGATGTAAGAACAAGCCGGAATTTCTTTTCAAGCAAATTGATGAAATTAAAGTTTAAAATGATCAAAATAAGACTCTGTTCACAGGACTATTACATGTTACATTCTTGTCTCATTTTCTTTTTTCACAAAAACTAGCATGGTCAGCACAAAACCTGGTTATAGTTAAAAGGTCTGTGAACCAATGCACCCTGACAGGTATTTTTCCTTCCTTTAAGGATTCCTTTCCTCTAGTTTCACAGGTGAAGGAGGATATAGAGTATTTATGCAAAGCTGCAAAGTAAAATCACCAACTGAAAGGTCTTGCTGAGAATGGCATCTAGGAAGGTGAGCACAAACATCTTCCACTATAACTCTGCACAGTGACAGTAAGGATGCTGGTCTCTATATGCAAAGGCAGTAAGTATTATCTATGCTGGTTTTGTGACAGCAATTTTGTACTTAACCAGCAATAACATGAAAATTGTTATCATACTACCTCATGATTGACTCATTCTTTACTTGCAAGTAGGATCTGAGAACAAGCGTTGTATTTTGTAAGCATGATAAACAGTTACACCTATACAGATTTAATAAAACATGACACCTTAATTTTTGAGGTATCTGAACAGAACTGACAGTACTAAGAATTACACAGCATAGTTTAAAAATGTCAGTTGTTGTACACACAAGTAAAACAGTGAAATTCGACCCGGAATGCGGCTGATAATTACAAAGGCAGGTCCAAACCGTGAACCTGGCAGCTCTCTCCAGTGAATGAACTGAGCTGGTGCTACCACTCTGCTGAGAGCTGAAGGACTGGGTAAACGCGACATGAAACCTTCGGGAGAGGCAATACATCTCTTAAGAAGGAACTTTACTCTCCCGCAGCTCTTACTAACTGCTGTCAGGACGCTGCCGATTTAGTCAGCAAGACTGCCTTTAACTGCTTTATTTTCTCGCTTAAAAGGGTAACCTCTAGTATGGCTCCAAACATAATTCCACCCTCATACGTCCGCCGCAAAGACGCAGAAGCCCTCTCCTTAGCCCGTCCGGCGCTCCCGTAAGCGCTGCTTTCGGGCTCAGTGGCACCTTCAACCGGCCAGAGCCCGCCGGGGCAGGGGGGACACGGCCATGTCTCCGCTGACACCGACGGCCGCCCGCCACCTCCACCGCTCCCGGCCCCGCGGCCGCCGCCGCCCGGACACCCGGGCGCGCCCCAGCCACGACCTTTGCTCTCATTCCCAGCCGCGCCATTCTCCAGGCCCGCTCCTCCCCGCCGGGCGCCGGCAGCCCCAGCCCTGTACGCTCGGGACAGCGAGCCGCCCCGGGGCGAGCCGGCGCGTTACCTCGGCTGGAAGACGGGCAACAGAAGAGCAGCATGTCCACAACCCCCGCACCCCTCAGCGCCCTCAGGACCCCGCGACCGCCCTCGGCCACGCTGCGCCTGCGCACTCGGGACCGGCAGGAGGGCCCCTGTCCCGCCCCCCCGGCAGGACTACAGCTCCCAGGGTGCCCGGCGCAGGACCCGTCTCAGCTCCCTCACGGGGCAGTGGCTCTGCAAACCCATTCTCGTATGGAGTTTGAACGGGAGGCGCCCAGGGGAGGCGGGGCGGCGGGATCAGCCGCTGCCGCGGAGCAGCGCAGGAAAGACTACCGCTCCCGGCGGCCCCGCAGCTCCTCCCCGGCGCACA
>JANRGW010030128.1:0-10123 GCA_024733675.1 Psilopsiagon aymara
GTTGGAAATGTGATGCTCCAGGGCAGCCTTGATTGCAGTGATCATGAGATGGTCGAATTTGAGATCCTCAGGACAGTAAGAAGAGCGTGCAGCAAGCTCACTGCCCTGGACTTCAAGACAGCAGACTTTGGACTCTTCAGGAACCTTCTCAGTAAGGTTCCATGGGATATAGCACTAGAGGGCAGGGGGGCCCAAGACTCTTGGTTGATATTCCAGGGTCACCTGCTACAAGCACAGGAGTGATGCATCCCAACTAGAAAGAAGTGCAGAAGGAGGGCCAGGAGACCTTGGATGGATAAGGAGCTGCTGAAGAAACTTCAAAGGAAAAAAGAGTCGTTTATACGACTTTATAGAGTGGAAACAAGGACAGAAGGCCTGAGAAGAATACAGGGATGTTGTCTGGGGAGCTAGGGACCAGGTTAGGAAAACTAAGGCCTACTTAGAATTAAACTTGTCTAGGATAACAGGAAGGGATTCTGTAGTCACACAGTGAATAAAAGGCAGACTAAGGACAAAGTAGGGCATGTCCGGAAGCTATCAGGAGAACTGGCTACCCTGGATTTGGAGAAGGCTGAGGTTCTTAATGACTTCTTTGCCTCAGTCTTCACTGGCAAATGCTCTGACGACACCACCCAAGTCTTCGAAGGCAGATGCAGGGACTGTGAGAATGAAGACCCTAGACCGACTGTAGGAGAGGATCTGGTTCAAGATCATCTTAGGAACCTGAACATACATCCGTCCATGGGGCATGATGAAGTCCATCCACGGGTCCAGAAGTTGCTAAGCCACTATCCATCATATTTGAAAAATCATGGCAGTCAGGTGACATTCCCAATGACTGGAAAAAGGGTAATATAACCCCCATTTTCAAGAAGGGGAAAATGGATGACCTGGGGAATTACAGACCAATCAGTCTCATTTCGGTGCCTGGCAAAATCTTGGGGCAGATTCTTCTGGAAGGCATGCTTATGTGCATGAAAAACAACAAGGTGCTTGGTGACAGCCAGCATGGCTTCACTAAGGGGAAATCCTGCCTGACCAATTTGGTGTCCTTCTATGATGGGGCGACGGAAGTGATGGACAGGGGTAAAGCAGTTGATGTCATCTACCTGGACTTGTGCAAAGCGTTTGACACTGTCTCACATGACGTCATCATCTCTAAGTTGGAGAGACATCAGTTTGATAGGTGCACCACTCGGCTGATAAAGAACTGGCTGGATGGCCACACACAAAGAGTTATGCTCAACTGCTCACTGTCCAGCTGGAGGCCAGTAATGAGTGGTGTCCCTCCAGGAATCGGTGTTGGGACCTGTCTTGTCTAACATCTCTGTGGTGACATGGAGAGTGGGATTGAATGCCCCCTCAGCAAGTTTGCCGATGACACCAAGCTGGGTGGCTCTGTTGATATGCTGGAGGGAAGGAATGCCATCCAGAGGGACCTTGACATGCTTGTGAGGTGGGCAGATGCTAACCTTAGCAAGTTTAACCATGCCAAGTACAAGGTCCTACACTTGGGTAGGGACAATCGCAGGCACAGCTACAGGCTGGGCAGAGAATACATTCAGAGCAGCCCTGCGAAGAACTTCAGGGTGTTGGTCGATGAGAAACTGAATGTGAGCTGGCAGAGTGTGCCTACAGCCCAGAAAGCCAACCGTGTTCTGGGCTGCATCAAAAAGAGCATGACCAGCAGGTCGAAGGACGTAATCCTCCTGGCATTGTTAGGGCCAGGGACTTTGGAGGCCTAACCCATACTTTGTCATTAGTCCCCAAGTTTATCTCCAGAAAAAAGGCATAGCAGAAGGAATTACTTTATTCTGTTGCTAGAAGGTGGAAACATTTAGATATGGAGAGACGTTAACTTTTCCTGGCATAAGATACAAAAAAAAAATGTTATTTTTCTGTTCTCCAAAGGGAGGCCACTAGCATTATCTTTACTAGTAAAAAATTATTTAAACATTACAGCAATAAAAACCTCCCTTCCCCTCTAGTAGTACTACTTATATCAAACATATAACTGGTATTGAATGGCTTAGAGGACCAAGATGAACGCATTATTTCTTGCCCGCTGTAAGAGTGATTTTGTTTTCCTTATGCAATTGGTAGTGGACAGCACTTCGGAGACCACAAGTATGTGGGCAGAGGTCTAAAATTTGTGTCAGTCTGACTCCTCATTTGTCACTAGATACAGGGCAACTTCTTTAGCAGGAGTGGTGAGCAAGTTTCATTTCAATTTCTGTGGGCCAAAGTTACTAGCAAATCAAAACTTTTCTGCACAGAACCCTCTTGGTCTTTTCCCACAGAAATTTAAAAAAAAAAAAAAAAAAAAAATCCCAAACAAACAAAAAATAAACAAACAAAACAAAAAAAAAAAAAAGCCCAAACAAAAAAAACCGGTATCAGTCAGGTAATATTTCAGCCTGTGGGAAGTACTGTTTCCTTCATAGGAACAGAGCACACTGCTGCTCTCTTCTGGAATGGACCACTGAGGAATTCTCTGTGATGACAATTTTGTATGGCATTATGGATCTCTAAGGTCTCTTCCAAACCAAACCATTCTACAATCCTATGACCCTGTGATCTAGGCTAACTGGTTCACCTAATGGAAATGAGAGTAGAAACTGTTTCCCTTGGACATAGATTTTCTTTTTTCTATCAAAGACATTGCTTTATTCGTTATTTCATTAAAATGGTGCTGAAATATACTCTCTTTCAGAACAACATTATTTAGTGAAGATGATGAGGGTCCTTTGGTATTGCATTACATGGTCATTTTGCCAAGATATTTGTAAATCTAGGCAGTTTAAACAGCAAAGATGTTAATATGATTTTTGAGTCATACACCCTCATTAGTGTTGCTAATTAAGAAGTGATCCTTATGTGAGATGTGTGAACAACGAAATAAACCCAAATATAGTGTATTTTATAAAAAGAATGTTTGGCAAACAAAAATAACAAATAAGGCCAGACCCTATTTAATCTCAGTCTTGTCTGAATGTCAACACATTGTCTGCTGTAAACAGTATTTGTGGAAAATTTTGAACTGTTTGCAGATCATCTACCCTGGTTTTGAAGATGCTGCTGGTTATGAGAAAGTATTTACTGTGGAGCTTTATTTAAATAATTTATTTTCATTGCCCATTGTCAATCTTCCAATAATTGCTTTTAGCTATTCACTGCTGCAGTATGTTATTAATAGTGGAAATCTGCTGCCACTTTTTCTAACAGTATCTGAAAGCATTCTAACAATTTGAACAAGATTTAAATTGGGCTACAAAAATTGAAAGGATTCTAAGGAAATTGCAGTTCTCAGTAGAGAGGATTATTCTCTTGGTTTAAAGGATAAAAAAAAAAAAATCTTGCTGCAGTCTGTAACTCAGTTTTTATTAAACTCTATCTGCTTTCTGAAAATTTACAAAATCTTTCTCAATATTGACTGAAGGGCAGTGTTACAATGAAATTAAGGTTCCATGGGAGATTTCAGTACTTTCACACACTGATCACAGATACAATCACAAAGAAAAAGACGAAACAGAGCTTTCCAAACCAGTCTATACACGGCACACTAGTTTAAAGTTGGTGGTGGTGGTTCAATTAATTTTTTGTTTTAGGCTCTGCTCATGGCCCTGAAGTGTGGTACTCAGGCTCTGACTGACAGGTACAGTTTGTAACATGCAGCAAGAGACTTGGAAATTAGCAGAGAGACAGAATATTCATGGAATTCAACTGGGTCAAAAAGAGGGCAGGGAAGAGGGAGCAAGGCA
Source organism: Psilopsiagon aymara (assembly GCA_024733675.1). NCBI lineage: Eukaryota > Metazoa > Chordata > Aves > Psittaciformes > Psittacidae > Psilopsiagon > Psilopsiagon aymara. The sequence continues at coordinate 3,762 of JANRGW010030128.1, forward strand.
CAAAAGTCTCGTAGAACAGGTGGGAAACTCATTCTTAGCAGGAGAAATTAGGAGGGATAAAGAGATGAGAAGGGAAAGCACTAGAAGCAGTTATCAAGCCATGGATAATGTCTTCATTTGTTCACCTGTGGTTTTTTACCTTCACAAGGCCTTCTCAAGTTTTTTAGGGGTATTTTTCCTTTTTTTTCCATGTGCTTACTTTCCTCTTTACCATGACCTGGCTGCACTCTAGCTTTTCTCTTTATAAGTGGACACAATACAATAAAATGAAAACACTTTCTTGCTCTATGGTCATCAGTCTTTTTGTATTCAGCCTTCAAAAACTTCTAGCTGTATCCCTTTTTGTCTCTTCCATGTCTTCTACACAAATTACATTTATATTTCTTACATATTATTCTCCAGACAACTTCCACAATCAGTAGATCATGTCTAGCTTTAGTGCCATGCTTTGCAATGGAGTGTCATGGGTTCAGCAGTAGCAGTCATTTTTCTCCTTCTCGGTAGCTGGTGCAGCACTGTGGTTTTGACTTTCGGCCTGGGAACAGCGCTGATAACACCAATGTTTTTAGTTATGGCTTAGTGATGTTTGGTCTGGCCAAGGACTTTCAGAGCCTCATGCTCTGCCAGGGAGGAAGGGAAGCTGGGAGGAAGCAGAGAAAGGACACCTGATTCAAACTGACCAAAGAGGTATTCCATACTACAGCACGTCATGCCCAGGATGCAGAAACAGAGGGCAGAGACCCGGAAGGAGGTGGGGGGCTGGTTACTTGGTCAGGTTGGGTATACGTGGTGAGCAGTTGTGTTCTCTTCCTTTGTATTTCTCTTGTCATTATTATTACTGGTGGTAGCAATAGTGGTTTGTGTTATACCCTAGTTACTTAACTGTTCTTATCTCAACCTATGGGAGTTGCACTCTTTCAATTCTCCATGTAGCAAACTGTGTGGCTGATTTACGGCCTAAACCACGACATGGAGTTAACTAAACATGGTTCTCATCCCTTGACCCAGGCACAATGACTCAGCTTTTACTTACTCTGTTACTTCTACATCAGAATATCCTCACAAAATCTCCCACATGCCAGGCCTAGTTGTTTGCCATTCTTTAACTTTCCAGCTTTTACTGAGCTTTAAAGTCCAATCATGAAGCAAGTGGTTGGGCTAACTGTTGATAAATGACAGAATTTTAAGGAGAATATGGAACAAAGTGGATGAACATTTTGGTGAATGACATTTGAAAGCAAACACAAAACACTAGTTAAGGATAGATAAAACATAGTTTCATACACCAAAGAGTATAGACAATATTCCTCTGCATTAAAATTAGAGCAGAAAAAGACACTTTTTGCAACTTTTAGCTTAAACACAATTCTAGAGACTAATATCAAACACCTGAGTACCTTTTTCCCACAAATGGTAAAGAAATGCCTGTAGGGCTGTAGTTCAAGACACCTGATTCTGATGCCTAGCATCACTAGAGTGTCTAGAAAGAACACACAAAAGTTAGCACACGTTGCTGGAGCATGCATGTTTCTACCATCACCAACATTTGTATCTTCAGACTAGAGAAAGCCAGCAGACTGCCTTTCTACACCATCCTCCAGAGACCACTTCATTCTGTTTCAAATGCTAGCAGCAGAAGGCAGGAGCAAAGCGCGCAAAAGCCTGCAGTTAAGCTGAGAGCCTCTTTACTGAAGGCTGCCACATGTGGTTAACTCTTTGACACTGGGGTGCAGGAAGATGGGACACATCCATAGATTACTGAACCCATCAAAAACATGTCTGGCTTAGACAGTTCTAAAGCTACAGATGGTTAGAGCCTGGGAAAGAAGATGGAGGAAATATGATATGTTTACCCTGCTTTCATGGCTCTTTCCTGGGCATCTAATCTTCGACAGCTATCAGAGACAGTATGCTGAGGTAGATGGTGAGATTCAATAAAATCTCTCTTATATTCTTATGATCTTAGTGAAACTCAGAATAATCTGACTGACTGAGGAGAGAGGAGCTGAAGAGTTGAATACTACTCAGAGGGTATTTTAGACTTCTATAATGTAGACATCTACACCTGCCTTTGAAGGAAACAGACACATTCAGGCTTCATTCATTTGACCTACTTGAATGCTCTACTTCTGGCAACATCAGTTACAGCCTCAAGATACCTATTCCTCTCCATTGACCATGAAAGGAGCCCAGGGTAAGTAGCTCAGAGATAAACCTTTACATTTCAGACATCAGTGTTACATTACATTAATTCTATCTGGAGTATCTTTACAGTGATATTGAAGCATTTGAGTCATATTTTGAGAGAACGAAAAATTACTGCAAAACAAGTGAATCACTGATTTCCCCCACCCCCCATCCCAAAGAGCCATGATTCAACCCACAGATGACACATACTACAAAATGAGGCAACACTTGCATTTAACAGTCATATAGACAGCAGGTCTAAATGCACACAAATTTTATAGTGTGATTACTTTTTCCACAATGACCAACATTATGATAGGAACAACAAGTAGAGATAGTGTTAGACTAATGTGTTCTATGGTGATCTAACTTTAAGAGTTACAATGGTCATAATTTCAGACACTGTCAAATAAGCATAATATGACTGATTTACTGCAAGATGTTGTCCCATATCACTCAGCTTTAGCAAATGAATGAGTTACGATACATCAGGACCAGCACAAACCGTTAGGCTTGGATGAGATAGGAAGAACAGTTTTATAGGGACTGATCAAATATCTCCATCTTCAAATATCTCCATCTTCATACCTTTCAATAACTATCTCTAAAGCCTGGCCCCAAAGCAGGTGCTTTAAGAGGAATAACAGATAGTACAAGATTAGTTAGTAGCCCCTTTGAGTACTATTGCATCCTTCAGCATTTTGTGGCAAATAAAATTCTGTACTCGTTATCCAAACATTAGGAAACCCTTATGGATTTCTCTGTTCAATTTCCCAGCCTTTCACTGAAGCCATATAAATTTTAATATGCAGTTAACATCAGATACTTAATAGAGGTACCTAGATTCCCCTTATCTAGTTGGAGAGAGGATTTCTAGGTTACTTAATGCTACATATGACATCTCTTTCTGAGATGACAGCATCTCAGAAAGGCAGCAATCGAATGATAGCTCTGTGAGCTATCTCTATTAGCTCTAGAACAAGTTAGCATGACATGCTTAAACGAATACCTGGTGGGTTTTGATTGTCAGTGTTATGTGAGATGAGATTCTCAGTTTATTGAAGACTATTGAGCTCCCAATTCAGGCATTGAGAGCTTTCAGTAGAAAAGTATGACCTCTAAAAGACAATTGCTGTATGCACATGATTAAGGAGCAATAATTTCTGTTGGTTCATCTGGCAACTTTTCCAAACTATGCTTATGACATCATATTTCACCTTAATACACATAGATCACATTTCTATGAAGCCTGTTCCAGTGTTTGAACACCCTCTTGGTAAAGAAACACTTTCTAATGTCCAATCTAAACCTCCCCTGTGCAGTTTTGAACCATTCTCTCTTGTCCTATCACTGGGTCCCAGGGAGGAGAGGTCCGCACCTCCCTCCCTTCTTCCCTTCCTCAGGAAGCTGTGGAGAGCAATGAGGTCATCCCTTAGCCTCATTTTCTCCAAACCCAAAGTCCTTAGTTGCTCCTCAGAAGACATGCCTTCCAGCCCTTTCACCACCTTTGTTTCCCTCCTCTGGAAGCATTCAAAGACTTTCACATCCTTCTTAAACTGTGGGGCTCACAATTACACACAGTGCTCAAGGAGAGGCCACACCAACACTAATTGGAGTAGGATAATCACCTGTTTTGATCGTCTGGTTATACTGTGTTTAATGCCATTTGCCCTCTTGGCTGCCAGGGCACACTGTTGACACACTGTCTGCTGCCAACCAACACCTTCAGACCCTTTTCTGCAGAGCTCCTCTCTAGCCCCTCCTCTCCCAGTTTACACTGTGCCCAGCATTACTCCATCCTAGGTGCAGGATCCAGCATTCAGACCTGTTAAAATTCATTCCATTAATTAGTGCCCAATTTATTCCAGATAGATAAACTCCAACTGTAAAAAAAGGTATGGGACATCTTGTTCTGTATGCATTCACAATGCAAAATCCAAAAGTCATAACATTTAAAAATATATCCTTGATTTCAGCTCAACTGGAACATTCCTGCTTTTTAAAAAATATTTAGAAGAATGGTCCTTCATTAGAAGAATCCACCAATATATCTTGGAGTTTTAGACGAAGTTGTTACCAAGTTGAAGAAATCAACATTCTGTGAAACTTTTTCAGGAAAAACATTTTTAATTTGTCATATGTGTGAAAAAAATATAAACAGTTTAAATTTAGAAACAACTGACTTTCGCAAACTGTAGAAGTCGTGTTTTAAGACTCAAAAATAATAACTGATTTTTTTGTTATTAGGAAGGTGAGGAGGCAAAAAAGGAATGAAGGAAAGAAGGAAACAAGACAAATATTTTTTCAAAAAGTAGCTGACATGCTTAACTACAGGATTCATGAGGAGCACTAACAGTGATTAGGGCATTTCACCATAAACCTGTGGTACAAAATGAATCTTCCCTCCAGATTCATGCCAAAGGCAAGTTAACTCAGCTGTCATATAATCATCCAGGCTGAAATTGGGGGAGCCAAGGGAACTAATCCTGATGCTGGCCATACTGCTGCCTTTGGCTACAGAAACTAGAAAGTCCTGACAATGCTACTCATACAGGCTTGCGTAGATCACCAGCCCCTTTTGATAAAGGATCATATTCTTATGCATGGGAATGATTTTACCCAAATGTCTAGGCTTCAACTGCACACCAGGAATATTGATAGCTGTTAAGAGGACAGTTTTGGTAGACATGTGGTATACCCAGAACCCTTTCCCTTGGCATAGTGGTAAGAAATTAAATATTTTCCTCTTAAAACACTGAATATGGATCATATTTTTATAATCTCTGGATAAGTGCCTATCCCTGAGAGAGGGAAGGATGTTCTCTTTGTTTCATTTGGATTTCAAATGGCTGCATCTTTACAGATATACTGAAGTCCCGGTGCCTATTCTCTGACTTTGAGAACACCAGAAGCAGTCTTTCCAAATCCTTTTAAAACACAGTGACAACACCTAAACCATCCGCTAAGAATGATCTAGCCCCTGCTAACTCTTGACCATGCCTAGAGAAAGCTAGCTGAATCAGGCCAAAATGATTCATTAATAATTAAATAGTACAGAGGAACAAGTTCCAGTGTTTAGGAACAAACCCTGGCTCTGTTTAGTGGATTGGCACAGATGCCAAATATAACCCAGAAAGGCCAAATAAAAGAGTTTCAAATGCATGAGAAAAAAAGCAAGTACTTTTCTTTATTCTTATGTATGCAGTAACTAAACACAATCTTCTCACACTCAATATATTTTCTCAATGACTGCCTCCTAGCATGAAGACCTGTAAGAATGAAGATTAACAAGGTCATACAGCAGTACTATGAAATTTCCTCACCACCTTGAGAAGCCACCCACAGTGATCTGTGAATTACTAATCCACAGCTCAACATCATCCATAAGGGAATTCATCATAGTGACAGTTGCTATCAACAAAACCAATGTTCCCAGATGCATCTGGAGGCCCATCACCTTATTACTAGGCACTTCTTCAAGATGGAGGAGAAGCTAAAGGTAAATACAACCAACCTATCTGGAGAAAGACCACTGAAAATAACATGAGAAGTAACAGATTTGTCCACTATCTGATTCTTAGCTTTCTTGCATATAACAATAAATATGTTTGTGTTGTTTGTGGAACAGCTATGGTTCTTAATGATATTTTTACCAAAAGTAAATCTACTGTAATATGAGTGCTTTCCACCCTTAGATCACAAATTATAGGTTCAAAAAATATTACTATTTACTACTGCTTCTGAAACAGCAGAGAAAGGCCTTAATAAGGTAACAATTCACTGTGAGAACTTCTGTAGAGATATATAGTTATAGCCCCCTCTATCAAAGGATCTGCAGTCAAGCATATTGTAAGGGTTTTTTTTTCTTTATATATAAAGCTGTTCTGCTCTTTCATAACAGCCCACTGTCTTATGTATATAAAGATATGAATTTCAGGTGACCTTCCATAGCTCAAAGCGGAGGAGAAGGAGGAGAAGGGGGAGGGGGAGAAGGAGGAGGAGGTGAAGGAGAAGGAGGAGGAGAAGGAGAAGGAGAAGGAGAAGGAGAAGGAGAAGGATAAAGAGAAAGGAGAAGGAGAAGGAGAAGGAGAAAGAAGGAGAAGGAGGAGAAAGAGAAGGAGAAGGAGAAGGAGAAGGAGAAGGAGAAGGAGAAGGAGAAGGAGAAGGAGAAGGAG
>JANRGW010030129.1:6955-22171 GCA_024733675.1 Psilopsiagon aymara
TGTGGCCCGGACGGTGAGGAACCGGAGCCGGAGCCGGAGCCGGAGCCGGAGCCGGGCCGGGAGCTCCGCTGCCCCCGCCCCAGCCCCGCGCGGCCGTGCCCAGCCGGGCTCCGGGGGCGTTATGTGCGGAGGGAACCGGAGTCCCGCCGGCACAGCCCCTTCGTGCGGTCGGGCCGGCGGAGCGCCTGAGCCGGGTGGCTGCCCCGGGCGGGGATGCGTCCTCAGCGCGTCCCTGCAGCCCGTAACCCACCCTGTTTGCCTGCAGGCATCTCCCAGGGGAGCTGCTGCTGCTGCTGTCAGCTGTGGGGAGGCGCGATGCTGCCCCCGTGGAGGGGCTACACCACGGCCTCTGGCGCTACCAGTGTGTTTGGCCAGTGCCTGGCATTTGAGACTGGCTGCCCCAAACGCAACCATGTCCCAAGGCTACACTGCATCTCGCCCTGGCGTGACACCTCCTGAGCTTTGCGGGCATTATGGAGGCTGAAAATGGACCTTGTGATGACAAGGGTTGTGGGGGTGAACTGTGCTCCTCATTAAACTTTTCCATTTCAAGTCACGGGCACTGTTCGTTGCCAGAGGGCTGTGAGTGCATCAGCTGATGGGAAAGAGAAGCTGTGCAGGGAGCCCTCCATGCTCTGTGTGCGCCATGAGTTGACAGGGTAGCAGGCTCCCCAGTGCTCGTGTGGCATGTGCAACCCTGGGAGAGTCAGAGCTGACATGTCAGGCATCAGGAATGCTTTGGAGAAGTAACTCCAGTGCTCCGTCCTCTGCAGTTATTTTAGTGTGTGCTGGACAGATTTAGGCCAATCATAAGGGAGACTAAATCTGTTAACAGGTTTTACTTGAGAGGAATTGCCTTCTGCCCAAGGCAGGCCTTCTTGAGTCTTGCTAAGATACAGATATTCTCTATCCCTGGTTGTCTGGGGCAAATAATATGTGCTGGATTCTGTTGTGGCTTGTTAAAGAGAAAATATTTGAAAAATAAACAGAAGTCTCAGACAGACTAGTGAAAACAAGATGCCTTCTAAGCCAAAGACATGACACAACTGGTACACATGAATTTACAAGGCTGCTCTAGCCCTTTGCCAGAGGAATACTCAGCACAAAACCAGAAATCACCAAATACAACTTTGGTTTTGGGCAAAAGTCACTGTTCCTTTCTTGATGCTGAGTGGCGACAGCAGGGTTTCTAGAGAAGCCTGTCGTTCTGCCACTTCACTGGTGCAGAAACACATTCTCTCCAGTCATGTTCTGGCCCTTCATTTTCTGACTGACAAACAGCACGAGCAGCCTTTTCAACACAGGGCTTTTCAAACCTTATTAGCAGCTTGGACATGGGTTTGAGGTTATCTCAGTCATCCACTGCCTTACAGGTCATTTCATCTTCCTTATCTCCCTTTTTCTCCCCCCCCCCCCCTTCTTTGCCACTTGCCTCTGCTTTAGGCAGTCAGTGCAAATCCACTTTTTGTGGTACCTTGCTTATGAACAGCATGACCAGGCACAAATATCTGCTAAAGAGAGGCAAGGCCCTATAGTTTTCCCAGAAAGCGAGCTGTAAGCCAGAGGGACACATTCAAGATCCGGTTTTGCTTGTCCCTCTGTATGTGAGTCTGATGAGGTTTTCACTTCTGATAATCATTCACAGCCACTGAAAGTTATCTTCTCTTCCAGTGAGATTACTTCACACTGTCTATAAAAATGTTTCATATAACGAAAGAAAGAATCAAAGAAATGAAAAGCGTATTTGCCAACATACTTAGTTTGCAAAAAATAACTTATGCATCATGTAATAACTTTATTAAGGCCCTGTTTGTTTGTAAAAGATCAGTTACAAAAAGAAGGTGTTGCTGCTGTTTGGTACAGTATGGCCAAATACCTTTTCCCAGACATTTCAATCCCCCCAAAGCATGTATGACTTGGAGTCCAGTGGAGCTACCAGTTCTAGGATGCTGCTTCGTCTTCCTAACAGTGAATCTTTTTTGTCAATACTTGTTTTCAACTTTTCAGAGGGTGACATACTTTTCTTATCATGTGGAAGTACCCTTTGTTACTTCTCCCAGAACAAAATCATGATCAGGTGAAGGGGTTTCATGCTGGCCCAGCTGGCAATGAACAGCCTTTATTCATGATTTAAAATTAGTAGGTAAAAATAAATATTTTAGTTTCACTGAGTTTGCTTTTTTTAAAAGACTGTGTTTAAGTGAGTTAATATTTGGGTTGCCGCCTTGGCTCTAGCTAGTGCAAAGAGTAACCCCTCCTAATATATAAAGAACTTAACCTCTGCTCTTTCCTCTGCAGGAAGACACAGTTGGAGAACTGTGCCGAGAGGTGTAAGCTCAGGAACAGAGTCCAGCAGCAGAGTCCCAGGATTAAGGATGTGCTTAAAGGTTTTCCTGCACCAAGGTCACAGGCAAGGAAAGTGCTGCAAGGAAAGTGCTGCAAGGAAAGTACTGGTACCCAGTAAGAGGAAAAAGGCCAGTATAATCTGTAATTAATTTATGACCATTAGGACCATAACCTGTGTAAGTACGTAACAGGCTAACTAGGGGCAGTGGAGGAGAATGAACACGGAAGTGACATTTTCTCCTATCCTGTTTACTTCCACACCACCATTTGGGTTATGTATGTTTTACAACCAAAACACCAAAGGAAGCTCTATCTGTAAGGCTGGAACCACAGGTTGCAAATAAAACTGGCTTAACTCTTAGTTTCTAGTCGTTGATCCTATTCCTATCCAGAGGTGTCTAGGAACGTATCAAGCATTAAAAAAAATGCAAGAACTCATGGCAACATCCCTCTGGGATTCTCTGTACCCATATGGCCATAAAACACAACTGATTTTTTGAGGAAGGTGGGATGAATGAACAAAGTTCTTGGAGTAACAGCAGGGCTGTGCTGCAGCCCACCAAAATTATGTTTTTATGCAAAGAATCTGAGGGTGTTGCATGCCATGGGATTTGGTACAGATTTCTGCTCCTGTTCAGGATGGCAGTAGGTGCATGTGTTCAGTAACATGTCCTCACGTGCTCTCATACCTATTTCTACAAAGCTGGGAAGCAAAGGGATGACACTTGTTCCAGAAAAGAGTCAGTAATGTTTGCACTCAAAAGAAATTAAGTACTCTTTATTTGCTTATTTCATTTTATTTGATCGTTTAACCCTAAATGTATAGTTATGCCTTGCATCTGAAATTTCCAGGCTCACATTTCTGAGATTGTAAATTGTGTCCATTTTACTGAATGAGATTATAATGGATAAACAGGATTGGGGAAATTTTCCGTTCTTTATTCATGGAATGAAACTCATTTTGGTGCAAAGGGCCAGTAAGGTGCTTGAGGAATGCATCACTTAATTTCTGTTTCAGAGGTTCAGTAAGAGGTACATGGATAGGTCATGTGGAACACGTGTTCTTTTGGTTCTTCCTGGATGAAACAGCTATTATATGGTTGCCTATCTGATTACTTTCTGAGAATAAGAATAACCGTGTAGGTGTGGGCTGGAAGAAGAGGCTGTCAATTTGAAGAACCTAATGGTGATAAAATGGGTGTTCTGCAAGCTGAAAGTTCGTTCAGCAGAGTTGGGTTTCCCTGTCATTTTTTTTTTTTCTTCTCTAAAGAAGAGCCTTTCCTAGGCCATGTCTTAGAGAAAGGAATATTGCTAATGAGATCCTAATTCAGCTAACTGATGTTTCCAAATAAGTGTTGTTACCAAATGGCATGATTTAGGGCTGTCCTTTGTGCCCATTTCCCATATCCTCACTGGCCTCTGCCAAGTGCTGAATAATCTGGCCATAAGTAATGAAAACATATTTTATAGTTTTAATTTTGTTTTACAGTATGCTTTTGTCATACTCCTTTTGGGCCATAACTGAAAAAGAAAAGGCTTGGGAGAATAAACAAAAACTTACAATGTGTCCTAGGAATGAGCAGTTCCAGAAGTTTTGAATTGAGAGAGCTCTGAATTAGAAACTGGCAACTACTGAGAATGTGAGGCAAGGAAAACAAATGAAGTACATTTAAGTTGGACTCTCTTAGCTTGAGCACTTTTTATCATCTCTGTTGTTGCTTAGTGCCACAGGTGTAGAGGAGGTCTCAGAATTAATTTTCACCATTTAAGGTTTTTAAGGTTAAAGCTAGCTTTTGCTCATAGAGCAAATGACTAGCTGGTAAAGACAGAGAAGTGCAAGAAATGTATGTTCCCTACAGAGGAATACTCCCTAACAAGCTCTGACTCATTGTGTAGCTGCTGCACTCTGTGAGGGGTCTCAAGAGTGTGTGACAGCCGTCCTGTCTCAGGGTGAGTGAGGCAAGGATATGAGCACACATATAGAGGGTTGCATCAGGTACATGCCTGGCATGAAATATTCCTCCTTATAGCTGGAATAATTTTGAAGACCATTCATTTCAGTTCAGATGTATGATTTTGAACATCTATCCTTTATCTCAGTCAGTAGTACATTTGCATTTTCTCCGTCATCTGTTCTGAGTTCCTACATTGGCCATGAATAACACATTTTGGGCTGGCAAGCTAGAGGCCCTACCAGGGAACAGTTCCCATCCATAGTTCCTGGACGAATTATCTGATCTTCCCAAAATCTCCTTGCTGCTTCCCTAAGTTACAGCTTAAAAATACTTATAAGGAAATACTGAAATTTTGGGCTTCTTGTGATAGCCAAGCCTTTACTGCTGGCACCCCAAAGAGATTTTTTCTCCTTTAGACAGCCATATGATATCAGCACAGCATACCATCTAACTGCGTGTATTGACTCATGCCAGAGGAAACATACTGAACTGAGCTTCACCCACCCAGAGGAGACACTGCGTCCGAGTGCTTTATCACGCCATCAAGCAAAGAAATCGAAGATATGAGAGATGGAAGAAGCAATTGGTCATCTAATCTCTTCTTCTGTTTTTGCTGGTCTGGTTGCCAGGGAGATACTGTATAAAAAGGAGTGGTCTACATATTCGCTTCCCTTATAAGCTGCCTCATTGTAAAAACAGCATTTAAAAATAAAGTTTAAAAATAAAGTTTAAAAATACTTGTGGACTGAAAATGTTACTGTGTCATTGTTTAGCCAAGCTCAAATAATTGAATACTTTCAATATTCCTTCTAAACAATCCATTCAGGCTTTTTTTTCTGGGTTTCTCTAAATTCTGTCCAGGTTTTCCTACTGCAGTCCATGCAGCAGAAGTCTATTAATTCAGCATGTTATTTTTTCTCAAAGTCAGGGGCTTGTTTATAGAGTGCTTTAACATGGTTCATTCCCATTCCCATTTTCCTTTCTTTGGTCCCTATAAAAGGCTTCCAGGACAGACTCCCTCTGATTTCCCTTTTGTGGGAATGGAAGCTGGGTATGAATTCACATAACTTCTTTTTTTTTCCATGCTTTCTCCTTGGGACACATGTGCTTGCTGATACATATGTTTCTAAACTGAGAATAATCTCAGTGCAAATATTCACCAAGATCAGCAGGACGTAACCTTGTCATCACTTGCCTTATAAACATTACTGGATGCAACGAATGGACAGAAGATATAGAAGCCCATAGGTAAAATCTGAGATTACTTTCTAGTCTTCTCTTCAAAGATGAGATTTGGGAGGGATGCAGAAGGTTCTGGAAGAGAAGTGGTCCTGCATCATAGGAAAGGGAAGCTCTGTTCCTTGGTAGAGCTCAACCTGATAGTATGTACCATACACCATTACAGGTTGTTCAGCTGGGGAGCAGCAACTTCAAATTGCTGCTTCTGCCAAAGCTGGAGAGTACCAGAGGAATTTACCAAGATGAAAGGAGGGGTGGAGACCACCTGATCTAGCACATAATGCTGGGTCATGTGAGAATTTAGCAACTACTTCTAGCTGTGAAAAAAATTGATATCCTAATTAAGTGCTAGACATGCAAAACTGTTTTGGAACACTAAACAACTGCAAAAGTTTTGCAGGGGCACATGGAGTGAGATACAACACTTCTGAAATGGAACATTGTCCCATTCGGTTGATGAGTTTGATAGCAGATAGCTATAAATAAAAGCTAATGTTAAGCAAATACAAATGTGAACTTTTCTAGATTGTAACTACATATAGAGGTAAATTTTGCAATGTACTGGAAGTATTACCAACCATTATCTTCTGAGAGCCCACAGAGCTGAGGGAGTAGATTGAAAAGCATTCTTGATAGTGTAGTAAATGATTTCATTACTGACATTCACGTTACCTCCTGCTTCATGATTTCTGAACATTTGTGTGAAGGGTTGACAAGAAAATTCACAGAAATCTGGAGCACCCTGCAATAGTATTCATATACATTTTTATTCATGGGCATTTGCGCTGCAATCATATCTTTCTGCCACATTGAAAAGGTCTGTTGACTAGTCCTGCAAAATGTAAAGCAACACTTCAAAAACTGCAGAACTGGAGTCTCAATATGCATTTCAGTGATTGGCTGCTTAATGCCTATCTTATCACTAAATCTAAATTGCAAGCAGAAAAAGGAGCAAATCTCCAAATAAATATTAGCAAGACAGTAATCTGATGAATTCGTACATCTGTAATAGATGAGATTGGGCTGAAAGACCCACAACACGTACCATATGGGACATCCTGTGGCAGTTTTGTTGGAAGAAATTGGGGACTTTAAAATGTAGATGATCCAAACATACGCTATATATCAAATCAGATTGTCAGTGATTGCTTTCTGTACTGTACCACTACCACAATAAAATAGTAATCTAGAACTTGAGCCATAAGGAAGCAGTCATCAAGCTGAATATATTCCTTACTCTTAGAAAGTGTGTAAATTCAGATGCACTAATGGATGATACTGCTTATCCTTAATATCTATTGACTTGGGTGAATGATGGCTCTTCAACAAACATAAGTCTAGATAAAAGCCAGAATATTACAACATCTGCAAGCGTGAAAAGTGAGAGATGATGATGGTAGGGTGTTGTACTTGGATGCAGCAGAGAACAGGGTGCATTCACAACTGATACTTCGGCTTCAATACATGAAATCTTTACATGGAGCCAGTGTAGCATGCTGGTGCTACTAGGGGGTACCATAGTGTAGCGCCAGCATGCTATGAATACAGCAGACCAAGGGTTAAGAAATCTGCCTCTTGTGAGAAAGACTGAAACATTTGGTCAGCAAATAGCTGTTCACTTACTTGTTTAATGGAATAAAAATCACCTTCTTCGAGGCTGCTTGCCACCTGTGCACAACTGGATTTTCCTGTGCTGCAGTCTTAAAGGGCGGAGAGAGGAAGGGAGGATAGTAAAGCAAAGCAGAGCTGTGAGCTGATCCACTTCCTCTCGTCTGATTTCTCTGCTCTTTCATCTCTGCAGCAGCTCATATAGGTGTTAACAAGGCTGGCAAAGACCTTTGGTGTGTCCTGCTCACTGGCACCTGTCTGTCCTTCAGTACGCATGCCAGGCAATTATAAATGGCTGTAATGTTCTTTTAGTCCATAAAAATTTCCAGAAATATTTGCTTCGGTATAGCTTTTCAATTGAAATGCTGCACAGACAGCAGGCTGGGTATGTGAAATCCATGGCTACACAAGTATGTTTGAAAGCCTCTAGGCCACAAGTTTGTTCCTCTTGCCAAGAGGAAAGGAAAAATTTTATAAACTGGAAACAGAACTGAAAGAAGGTCAAGGACAAACCAGGATAAAGGAAAAGAGAAACTATAGAAGCACAGGCAGGAAAGAGACATATATTATATTAATAATGCAACTTTTTAATTGGTTGCTATGGTATTAAAACCTGGTCTCCAAAAACAGTCTTGTCAAAACTGAAGACTAGACTGGGAGCTTAGCAAGTTCAGTAAAGTAAATTTTAAAACCTAGGGCTTGTCAGAAGTCATCCACTGATGTTGCACATATTATGATTATTAATTAACAATTTAATTTTATTTCTTGTAACAGTTGTCATTGTTGATTCCTAGAATGTTATTTGGTAGGCACAATACAGATATAGAAAAAGACACAATCCCCAATCCTGACAGCACTGAACACAAATAAAATTAACAAGCTTATTTCCTCATAAGGGTGTATGGATAGTAATGGAAACTGAAAGCAGAAGTTGTATCTATGATCATGCTAAATATTTTCTGCAACACATCCTTACACTGACAGATTCAGCACTTGAGGTTTCATGGTGTACGATAAAAACAATGTGTGCACTGCATCACGCAAGTATTGTTCATCCAAACATTGTCTCAGCAATATCAGCTTGTTTAAAACAAGCTTGTGAATTCTTTATAGAGCAGGCGATCTCTTTTCCTCTTTCCGACAAAACTATATGCCCTCTTCCCTGTTTAACACAATTCCTCACTTTTCTACTCTGATTCAGGTTTTGTGACTTAAAATACTTTAATTTGAATAATTTGATTACCTCTCCTATTAACATAATTCAGAACATTCAATATACATGTAAGAGTGATAGATTTTCATGTAAAGTAACCTGGCAGCATTTAAGAATATACATTTTCTCAAAACCATGTTTGTCAAAAGTGGTCAAACTAGACTGTAAAAGATTTGCTGAAGAGATGAAAGTATTTCCAGTGAATAACTGGAAAGATAGTGCCAGGCTGTACAAAAATTCATAGCCTAGATTATGCAAATTTTGCATTTCACGGTTAACAAAACAATTAATAACTAAAATGTCTTCTTTAATAAATAAGGACTGTACTGCCAGTTAAACACATTACTTGTAAAAAAGCTTAATGTAGCTGCATTATGTGTAGCCATTTTTTATGCTGTTAATGTTTAATAGAAAATTTTAGGCATTAACTGTTTCATGTATGATTAGAAGATGAGATTCAAAACTAAATTTTGGTCATGTTGGTTGGTCTTGCTTAGGTGATTATCATGATTATGAAGGAATGCATTAATTTGTAATGTACATAAAACTCTTGTTCAGTGTCTGTGGAGCAAGTAACGATATGTTACATTAGGGAATTCAGTGATCATTCAGGAACATTCAAATTATGACTTATAATAAAAGAAGGGAAAGAAGCCACTTTCATGGATTCTGTTTGTACTCTTGTTTTTTTAATACAAGGTATTAAAATCTTCACAAACAAGGTAT
The DNA here is from genome assembly GCA_024733675.1 of Psilopsiagon aymara. Lineage (NCBI taxonomy): Eukaryota > Metazoa > Chordata > Aves > Psittaciformes > Psittacidae > Psilopsiagon > Psilopsiagon aymara. The sequence goes on from JANRGW010030129.1 coordinate 16,043, forward strand.
TAAAACATTTATGACCATGCTAAATATGAATGGAGAAACATCTCACAGTCAACCCATAAGGAGTTTGTCTTGCAGAAGGAGCAAAAAACAGCTCCCCAGAGTGGTTCAAAACCAGAGGCTTGCTTAATCCGTTTCACACTTCAGCTCAGCTTTCAGCCATGGACATAAGAAAGTAGGTATGTGAGTGCTCAGAGTGCTCATCTTTGTATTTTCATAGTGAGTAAGCTAAATGATATTTCACCCAGATGTTTCTGTACTGTGGTAAGGGTGGCAAGTTGATGAGGTCCACTGGGCTTCCAAGATCCACAGCTTAATATAAGCAACATACTAGCTGAGGTGGTAACCTGCTATAACACCTCATGATCTCCTTGGGGGGATTTTTCTTTCTATCAGATTTTGCAGCACATAATCCTTCCTGGTTTTCTCAATCTTTGGTACCTAGACATAAAGTTTTGAATAAGTTAAATAAAAGATTAGAGGATAAGACAGGGAAGAAAGCAGTGCAGGCAATGCCTTTTGTTTAGCAATGACACCTTGTTACGTCACCAGAACAAGATGAACTCGCACTTGGAGACAGAAGACACTGAGGAATATAGATTTTTTTGTCCTATTCAATGCAATATAAGGCTTTATATAAAGTTCATATAATTTATTGAATAAAAGCCCTTTTTAGATTGAGATAGATGTCACAAATCTGCTTCAAAGTATACTCTCATATCCTGTACTTCAGGTAATTTTTCTGCATTAAATGCCATCAAAAAGAAAGACATCTTGTTTTGTTTGGCTTTGCTGTAGTATGGTGAAGGCAAGGCCTGGTGTGGTAAATTTGGGCTAGGTTTTAGGGCGGAAACCTTGATAACATATCTCCGTCTCCCCAAATCTAGCAGAATAGATACGGCAGTGCTCCACTGCTTTCTTTAAACATACACAGTGGTCCGGAACTAGATCCACCTGTGGATTTTCACTGCCCCACTGCCCAGCTGCATAGGAATTCCAGGGATAAGAGACAGGATTTCCCATAAATATTCTTTTATTCAGGGAATTTTTATATGATAATGTTAAGCAATTATGCGATCAGTATCTGAGTCCTATTCTGTCAGCTCAGTTTTCGATTCTGCATTGAGTAAAGCCCAAAATCATTGTTGTTTTTTTCTTTTCTCTAAGTAAAAATACACTGTTTTCTCACACAAAGTATGTGATGGCTTCAATATTTTTATAACTTATTAAAATGCTGGTGCTTGGTTTCATACAAGAGAAAATCTTGCTGTGAAATTAAAGAACCTGCTTTTCAAGTAGCAAGGTCTTGATGAAGCTGTATTGACTTAAAATTAAAATAGCTCTGAAGTATTTCATTTTATAACAAATGCGAGTTCTTAACAGTCTGAACAGCCGAAGTATAAATATACCATGTTTGAAATTGCTTCTGTAGCATGCAATTATTGGGGGAAATATTTTTCTTTTTAATGATATATTTTCTATCTTTTCCCGTCTGATTTCCAAACCCAGGAATACTCTAAAGAGCAGTGGTTTTAATGTCTTCACATTGTAGGCTTCAAAGGTAACCAAGATTTTTCACAATCTGTTTTGTTCTTTCTACTCTTCAGATTTTAACTTTACCCAAATATTTTTATCAGAGTACTTCTATTTGAGTAGTTTCAAGAGGGAAGAATGGATGAAGTATTATTATATCGTACTGTGAATATTTTGATTATCCTAATCTCACTCTAAATTTCAAAGCTGCTGGAAAAATTCAGATATGGAAATCCTCTCTAGCTGTCCTGTGGATTTAACACTGCTCCCAGTGAAGTCAGTACTGGTCCTTTTCCCAGTTACAGTGTAAGTGCTTCAGCCAATACCTCCAGAATTACCCTAACCTGTGGAGTTTAACATCTTGGTCACCCACATTAACAAGGAGATCTGTGCATCGGAGGGGGACACAAGGTTCTTTGAAAATTAAATTATGAGATACTTGAGCCTAGAGGAAAGAGGAGGAGGAAAGCAAGGAAAAGTAGGTTGAAAATAAGGGAGGACAAAAAGAAGGGCAGCAAGGAGAATTAACCAAGTTCATCAGTTGTTTTGCTCATGGGCAAATAGTTGGGTGCAGCTGGGAAGTCCGTTCCTGGATTCAGCAGGAAAACGAGCTCCAGCACAGGGCTCCATTGACCATGTCCCTCAGCTGGCTGACTTGCTTCTGTGCGAGCCAAACCACTGAAGTGTAGATGAAGGAAAGAGACAGAGGTGCCAAATATTGGGATGCAGCTGTCTGACTTTTCCATATAAAAGTCAGCAAAATAGAGATCTACATATTTTGGAAAACTCAATCCAGTTTCCAAAAGAAGGTCATAGAATTAAAACAAAACCATCTCAAAACATTTACAAATAATAAGTGGATTATGATTTGAGGTTCTTTCTTACCTAACAGACAGCAAGCCCAGCACATTTGCTGACCTGGGGAAAAATCAGGCTCTTTCTCAAGCAACTGTGAGGAGTATAGTTCATACTCTGTAACCACATATCTTGATTAAGTACTTTAAGGTAATTAAGCCTATATATATACACATACATATATACTCTTATATATATATAAATTGGGGGGGGGGTGTTAATTCTTTGACTTTCTGCATTTTCTGCTTCATAGCAGTCCTGTCCTCACTCCTACTCTGAATCTTATCCAATACTTGTTGATGTTAATAGAAAAAAATTCCATCAAAATCAGCGGATTTGGGTCAGGCTTGTTCTCTAAAGCATTAAATAACAGCAGGTAGGAGGCACATATGTGAAGCACAGTTATTAGACCAAGGGGAAAATTTGGACTTTTCCAGACTTTCTGTGATCCTGGGCAAATCACTTCATATCTTGGCACCCTGAGGCCCTCCACCTCTGGTACTAATGATGGTACTCACCAGTATAAAGCAGTTAACATCTTACAAATGAAAGGAGTTATACAACTTGTGGGCAATATTATTCCTCCTGAGGATAGTCTGATAGCATGGCCTAGGAAACTGGAAGTTTGTCAGCTCTTACGTTGAGTCTTCTGACCACAGAAGACTTTTAAAAGTTGCTGCACTGTATTGTTTTTCAGATTAGTCATTGTACAATACTTAGCTGAAGTTCAAGTTGGTGGCCTTCCAAAACTTCAGGAGCCTCTCTGCTCTAGGGAAAAACAGTCTGCTATCAATGAGGAGAAGGGAGTGAGGGGTAGTAATGCTGACAGATGTTTCAGTGTAACGTCAGATAGCAAATTAGGCAGAACATGAGGATGAGAAAAGGTTATTCATGGTTTAGAGGCAAGTTATGCAACAAGTTTGGCTAAGAAGTCATTTGAGCTATATTTTTTGCTATGGAGGTGATAGTTGTATAGAGTTTTATCACATCATAGATTATGGGCTGCACAGACCCCCGAGAACAGCTTTGGGGCTTGGAAGGAGTTCATCTGTGTATCAGTCTATGTTTCAATCTGCTGAAGCTTCCATGCAAACCTAGCAGCAACTTCTTGTTTTCCCCATCAGAATGATCTCAATTCAAAAAGAAATCCTGTGGACCTGTGGGTGTCCAATTGTTCAGAGCAAGGGACCATTCTATAATGATATTATCAGAAGGTGGCAAAAGAAACAAGCAAGACTTTGATGAGAAAATGCCAAAATCCATTTTCTGCTCAAGGTGTCATTGGAATCCAGGTATCCATTGCACTGCTTTTCCAATAGGATGCCTGGTCAGGGGAAAAATAGGTAAAGTGACTCTCAGCAGGACAGTAAAGTTCTTTTTATTTTATTTCCCTTTTTTCTTCAGAATGGTTTCTTTCTGTAAGAATGCAAAGTAAAGCCAAAAGTCTCTAAGGTATCTTTTCAACAGACTTCCAATCATAATGATGGCTCCAATTGCCAAAATATTTAAAAGGCCTCGTTAGTCAGACAGTGCAGATATAAAACCTTTTCTCAGGCCTGAAGACCTAGATTATAGTATTTTTTGTGGAAACATTTAAAATAGGACCATAAAAAAAAAAGGCAGGGATGAAATCCTGCCTCTTTCTGCTAAATAATCCCTTTCAGGAAGTCCATTGCAAGTTGCATTTAAACGTATTTTGGCACCTGACTATAGCACTTATCTAATGTTCTTTCAAGTTGCCTCTGTCAGTTGAAAAAAGACTTTCTCATGGCTGAAACTGTACTAGATTCATTAACCTCTGCGTTAATGCAAACCCAAAGTTTTGGAAGACCCTTCCTCTTACCTGAGCTCTTTAGTGAATCTAATTGGGAATATTTTGGGGGCATTCAACCTCAGACTGTATTATGTGGACAACAGCAAAGGCAGTACGGGGTTACTGTTTTCTCTTCAGGTGGAACAGGTTTGAGGAGACCTGTTTGACAGAGGGTAAGAATATAAATAAACCAGTGTAGTAATAGGAGAAGGGAGTGTGTTTCTCTTATTGCTTCCCTCATTGCCAAACCTAGGCTATGGACCTGGATGGTTTACCCTCCTGCTTTGGTTTGTGTGCGCATCTCAGACATCTTGGCTACATGTAGCAATGACACTTTTCTCCCTTCTTCTTTTGTTTCCAGTGGGAGAAGTTCCAGGCTTCTGAGCCAGAAGCTTATTATGCTGCAGCAAACCCTTGGCTCGAATGGTCAGAAGACCTGATCTACCCTGTGGTATTCACCAGACCTGAAATTTAGACAAGATTATGAGGTTAATGAGGTTAAGAGGTTAATGAAGTTATAAGGGGAGGCTTCCTGAGAGCAGGAACAAATGAACTCAGGATTCATAGGTAAGATTTCATTAAGATACAACCCAAGGTAAAGGAGATACAGAAACATTCGATAGGAACAAGCACTAACTATCAAAAAATGGCAAAAGAGTAAAAGGTTTTAAGAAGTTCTGGTTACAGGTTTAACTATGGACATTTAACTCAAGAAGGTAGCACATAGGAAATGGGACATAAATTGAATTGGATATAATAACAACCCAATAGCACTAGCTAAAGGCAACACCCAAAACTCAGCTAGGGACAGCAAAATAACAAGAAAACATTCCACTGTAAATTGTTATTGATATTATTAATATATCATGAATTTATGTTAAATTATGTCTTCATACACTAATACTAACAGGAAGTGCAATGGTATTTCCAGTTTGCTGTTCCTTAGAAATAAGAGCTAGCAAAAGATGATACCCTGAAGATTCAAGTGTTTCCTGCACCTGTTATAATTTAGAAGATCATCTGGAAATTAATCCAATACTGTGTAAAGCCACAGTCCAGCACACACTTGAAACAGATGAAAGAATCCTTAGATGAGATGGGTGTTTTGAAATAATCTGAACTTACCAAAAGTCATCCGTTCAGCTGAAGAACTTGCTGAAGTAAGTTAGAAAAAAATAGCAGTTATCTTTGAGAATCTGTGAAGATCAATTTTAATACTGGATGTGTGAAATCAGCAAATACAGCCATTATCTTGAGAACTAAAGAGCTAGGAAATTCTTGTTAAACCAAAGTGTTATCGAATGAACAGATAATGAAAGAAACCATCCATAGGCATTTGAAAGATAACAGGAGGATGAACAATGTGTTTTTCCAAGGAAAGTTAATATCAAGCTCATCAAATTTCCTTCTACAATGAAGAGGTCAATGATGAAGCAAAAGATAACATACGTTAACTTTGAGACAATTTGAACTGTGTTAATGACAGGTGAGCTAGGAAGATGTAATCTGGCTGAAACCATTATGCCCACAAACAGGACAGAGTTGGAACCCAAAGAGAAGGTATCAATATGTTGAGTGAAATCTTCAATACTGGAATAAGCGACTTGAGTAATGGAGAGAGAATTATAGTATTAAGCTTGTCAGAGCTAAGCAGCTAGGATAGACTTCAGGAATGTTGGAGGACAGGATAAAGGTTCAAAGAAACTGAATGTCATGGGTTCAGCAGTAGCAGTCATTTTTCTAATTCTCGGTAGCTGGTGCAGTGCTGTGTTTTTTGTTTTTGACTTTTGGCCTGGGAGCAACGCTGACAACACCGATGTTTTTAGTTATGGCGTAGTGATGTTTGGTCTGGCTAAGGACTTTCGGAGCCTCATGCTCTGCCAGGGAGGAGGGGGAGCCGGGAGGAAGCAGAGACAGGACACCTGACCCAA
>JANRGW010030130.1:0-46668 GCA_024733675.1 Psilopsiagon aymara
TAAACAGAGGAAGTTTAGATTGGATATAAGGAAGAAATTCTTTACTGTAAGGGTGGTGAGGCACTGGAATGGGTTGCACAGGGAAGCTGTGAATGCTCCATCCCTGGCAGTGTTCAAGGCCGGGTTGGACAGAGCCTTAGGTAGCATGGTTTAGTGGGAGGTGTCCCTGCCCATCACACAGGGGCTGGAACTAGATGATCTTAAGGTCCTTTCCAACCCTAACTATTCTATGATTCTATATAGAAGGCATATGGCACGGGTTACCCTATGGTTTTTTTCTGCAGGATCACGAAGAAAACATGACAAAATGGGATGGAAAACCTACCTCAGCTCTGGAGGAACAGGTGCGTGAATTGAAGAGGAGAACAAAGGTCAAGGATGATCATCCCATGAAAGCTGCGGCTTCAGTCTCTGGTGAGCAGGCTCCCAGATAGAGCGGAAGAGCCGATTTTACTTCAGCTCCTGTGATAAAAGAATAATCCCTTTCTACAAGACTTAAGTGTCCAACATTGCAATGACTATTAGAGGGGCCCTGCCTCCAGCCAGGTGGAAGTATGGGACAATCGGATTTACTGGACTGTGTAGATCAGATGGCCTGGCACATCAGTCCCACAGAAGTATAAGGCTCTAGCAGATACCAGTGCACAGTGTACCCTGATGCCATCAAGCTGTCAAGGCGTGGAACCCATTTCTATTTCTGGAGTGACAGGAGGATCTCAAGAGTTGACTGTACTGGAGGCTGAATCAGTCTGACTGGAGGGAAATGGCAAAAGCACCCCATTGTGACTGGTCCAGAGGCTCCATGCATCCTTAGCATAGACTGCCTCAGGAGAGGGTACTTCAAAGACCCAAAAGGGTATTGATGGCTTTTTGGTATTGCTGCTTTGAAGACAGAGGAAATTGAGCAGCTGTCCACCTTGCCTGGGCTCTCAGAGGATCCTTCTGTTGTGGGGTTGCTGAAGGTCGAAGAACTACAAGTGACATTAGTGACCACAACAGTGCACCTGCAGCAGTATCACAGCAACCAAGACTCCCTGATTCCCATCCATAAGCTGATCCGTAGACTGAAGAGTCAAGGAGTGATCAGTGGGACCCGCTCACCCTTTAAGAGCCCCATAAGGCCAGTGTGAAAGTCCAACAGAGATGAGACTAACAGTAGACTATTGTGGCCTGAACAAAGTCACACCACCATTGAGTGCTGCCATACCGGACATGCTAGAACTTCAGTATGAACTGGAGTCAAAGGCAGTCAAGTGGTATTCCACAACTGATATTGTCAACGCATTTTTCTCAATTCCTTTGGCAACAGAGTGCAGGACACACTTCACTTTTACTTGGAAAGGTGTTCAGTACACTTGGAACCGACCGCCTCAGGGGTGGAAACACAGCCCTAAGATCTGCCACGGACTGATTCTGACTGCACTGGAACAGGGGCAAGCCCCAGAACACCTGCAGTACATGGATGACATTATTGTGTGCGGTGATACAGCAGAAGAAGTCTTTGAGAAAGGGAGGAAATAATCCATATTCTGCTGAAAGCCGCTTTTTGCCATAAAATGATGCAAGGTCAAGGGATCTGCACAGGAGATTCAATTTTGGGGAATAAAATGGCAAGATGGATGTCACCAGATCCCCACAGATGTGATCAACAAGATAGCCGCAATGTCTCCACCAACTAATAAGAAAGAAACACAAGCTTTCTTGGGTGCTGTGGGGTTCTGGAGGATGCATATCCCGAATTACAGTTTGATTGTAAGCCCTATCATGTGACCCAGATGAAAAATTATTTTAAATGGGGCCCTGAGCAACAACAAGCCTTTGAGCAAATTAAATGAGAGAGAGTTCATGCAGTAGCCCTTGGACCAGTCCAGACTGGGCCAGATGTAAAAAAGGTACTCTACACTGCAGCCGGGGAGGAATGTCCTACCTGGAGCCTCTGGCAGAAAGCTCCAGGGGAGACTGGAGGTCGACCCCTCAACTTTTGGAGTTGGGGATGCAGAGGATCTGAGGCCAGCTAAGACCCAACTGGAAAAGAGATACTGACAGCCTATGAAGGGGTTCGAGCTGCTTTGGAAGAGATTAGCACTGAAGCAGAGCTTCTCCTGGCACCCAGGTTGCCCATGCTGGGCTGGATGTTCAAAGGCAGGGTCTCCTTTACGCATCACGCAACTGATGCTATATGGAGTAAGTGGGCTGCACTAATTACACTACAAGCTCAAACAGGAAATCACAGTCAGCCAGGAATTCTAGAGATCATCATGGACTGGCCAGAGGGCAAAGAACTTGGAATGTCACCAGAGGAAGAGGTGATGCATGCAGAAGAGGTCCCACCATATAATAAACTGTCAGAAAGTGAAAAGCAGTATGCCTTGTTTACTGATGGGTCCTGCCATATTGTGAGAAAGCATTGGAGATGGAAGGCAGCTGTATGGAGTCCTCGAGGACAAGTTGCAGGAACTGCTGCAGGAGAAGGTGAATGGAGTGAGTTTGCTGAGGTGAAAGCCATCCAGCTGGCCTTGGACATTGCTGAATGGGAAAAGTGGCCAGTACTGTATCTCTACACTGACTCATGGATGGTGGCAAATGCCCTTTGGGGGTGGTTGCAGCAACGGAAGCAGATCAACTGGCAACGCAGAGGTAAACCCATCTGGGCTGAGGCATTGTGGCAAGATATCGCTGCCGCAGTGCAGAACCTGGTGGTGAAGGTACGCCATGTAGATACTCATGTACCCAAGAGTCGGGCCACTGAGGAACACCAGAACAACCAACAAGTGGATAAAGCTGCTAAGATTGAAGTGGCTCAGAGGGACTTAGATTGGCAACATAAGGGCAAATTATTTTTGGCTCGATGGGCCCATGACACTTCAGGCCATCAGGGCAGGGATGCAACATACAGATGGGCTCGTGATCGAGGTGGGGACTTAACAATGGACATTATTGCCCAGGTTATTCATGACTGTGAAACATGGGCTACAATTAAGCAAGCTAAATGGCTAAAGCCTCTTCGACATGGAAGACGACGCCTGAAGTACGAATATGGGGAGGTCTGGCAGATTTGATTATATCACACTCCCACCAACCCGCCAAGGCAAGTGCCATGTGCTTACCATGGTGGAAGCAACCACTGGATGGCTGGAAACAAGCGATGTGCCCCACCACTGCCCAGAACGCTATCCTGGGCCTTGAGAAACAGATTTTGTGGCGACATAGCACCCCAGAGAGAACTGAGGCAGGCAATGGGACTCATTTCCAGAACAGCCTTACAGACACTTGGGCCAGAAAGCATGGCATTGAGTGGGTATGTGACATCCCCTACCATGCACCAGCCTCTGGGAAAAATCGAACAGTACAATGGGCTGATAAAAACTATACTGAGAGCAATGGGTGGTGAGACTTGCAAACACTGGGATACACATTTATCAAAAGCCACCTGGTTGCTCAACACCAGAGGATCTGCCAACAGGGCTGGCCCAGCCCAGTCAGAACTTTTACGTACTGTAGAAGGGGACAAAGTTCCTGTGGTCCACATAAAGAATTTGCTGGGTTATTCCTGTTTCAGGTAAAGGCAAACCCACTTGTGGGATTGCTTTCGCTCAAGGACCCGGATATACTTGGTGGGTAATGCAGGAAGATGGGGAAGTTCGATGTGTACCTCAGGGGGATTTGATTTTAGGGGAAACAGACAATGGACTCAATTGTATGCTGTTGCCTGCTATGTAGCACTTTTATAGCCCACCAACTAGATGTCTCCAGGTCACCAGTGACTGGCCCTGACTTCCCTCTGATCACCATCCCAACAAAGAATGAACTTTGATGAAACCAGACAAGTTCCGCAGTAAATGAACAATCAGCATCAGCAGGCAAAGATCCAACACTGCACACAGCCTCTCCAGCTCTGAAAGACTGTTACAAGAGATGGAGCCCGACATCATGGACCAGATGTGCTCAGCAGCTTTACAGGGATTGGTCCATGCACTAAGGAATGATCTCTCTCTGTGGATGTATACATATACATATACATATTCATACATATGAGGTAAGAGTGATGGTATATTGAAAATGTGGGATCTGAGCACAACATGTAGGGTATGGAATAAGGGGTGGATACTGTCCTGGGTTCAGCAGTAGCAGCCATTTTTCTCCTTCTTAGTAGCTGGTGCAGTCCTATGGTTTTGACTTTTGGCCTGGGAACAGCGCTGATAACACCGATGTTTTCAGTGGCTGCTCAGTAACGTTTACTCCGACCAAGGACTTTCTGAGCCTCATGCTCTGCCAGGGAGGAGGGGAAAGCGGGAGGAAGCAGAGACAGGACACCTGACCCAAACTGACCAAAGAGGTATTTCAAACCACAGCACATCATGCCCACTATATAAACTGGGGGCAGTTACCCAGAAGGGTTAGATCACTGCTCAGTCCAGCTGGGTACCAGTTGGCAGGTATTCTCTTCCCTTGTTATTTCCCTTATCATTATTATTATTGGTGGTAGCAGCGGTGGTTTGTGTTATACCTCAGTTACTGGACTGTTCTTATCTCAACCCATGGGAGTTACATTCTTTTGACTCACCTCCCCATCCCTCTGGGAGCGGGGAGGAGAAACAAGGGGAGTGAGAGAGCAGCTGCGTGGTTCTGAGTTACGACTGAGCTTAAACCATGACAAAAGCAAAGGCTCCACTCCCAAAAGTGAAGTCCACATCTCCTTTTCTAGATGTATTTAGCTAAATTATAATACAGTTTGTTTCCCAGAAAAATTGGTGAATCTTAGATGCCTTTGTAGTAACTGATTTCACAGCTGCAACTAAACCAACCTTGCATCCTCCAAAAAACTCTACCAACAAAGTTTCTGTATTTCTCTCTGATCACTGGCAGATACAGAAGAGTACCTGCTGAAGAAAAGGATACAGCCAGTAGACTCTGATTTTCCATTTGTGCTGGGTTTGGCTGGGGTGGATTTAATTTTTTTTATAGTATCAAGTATGGGGCTGTGCTTTGGATTTTTGCTGAAAACAGTGTTGGCAATATGGAGATGTAGTTACTGCTGAGCAGTACTTGCACAGAGTCAAGGCCTTTTCAGCTTTTTCACCTCACCTCACCACCAAGTAGGCTCGCTGGTGCATGAGGAGCTTGGAGGGGACACAGGTGGGACAGCTCACCCCAAGTAACCAAAGGAATATCCCAGACCATATGGCATCATGCTCAGCATATAAAGCTGTAGGAGAAGGAAGGGGGAAAACATTTGGGGTGATGGCATTTTGTCTTTCCAAGTACCTGTTACATACAATATAGCCCCACTTTCCTGGAGATGCCTGAACACCCCCCAATCCCCGCCCGCAATTCCTTGCTCAGCTTTGTTTGCACGTGCTTTAGTGTTTGCTTTACCTATTAAACTATCTTCATCTTAACCCACCAGTTTTCCCCCTTTTAGTCTTCTGATTCTCTCCCCAACCTACCACGTGGAGAGTAAGCAAGTCACTGTGTGGTGCTTAGCTGCTGGCTGCGATTAAACCATGACATAACTACATTAAGATTTTTCAGTTACCTTGTCCTTAATCCTTTTAGTATGTGTTACTATTGATTTTGTATCACTTCAATTTGGTAATCAATGAAGTAAGCCATTCTAAATCAGATAAATTATAAAAGAGTACATTTTATCAATACAATTACAAAACAAAGCTTTAATCTTAACAAGAACTGAAAAAGCTTACAGCAAATTCATCTGAAAAGACTATGTCCTACTCCAGAAAATTGTATAAACTGACAGTAATTATTTTTATTGACCAAAAACTGTCTATGAGCAAATAAAATTAATCTACTCACTCAAGAAAGTGCAACTGGCTTCTAGCTTTTTTAACAAACCTGCTCCCTTTTTTCACATTGTCTTACTAATTTTCCTACTCCCTTGCTGCAGCTTCCTTGGCATCATCAGATTTACTGACATCAACCAACACAAAACATACACAAATTAGAAAGATTATTTTCCAGTCACTGCAAATTACTTCATCCCACACAACACCTTCGTCTCTAAACTGGAGAGACATGGATTAGATGAGTGGACCACCTGATAAATAAAGAACTGGCCGGATGGCCACATACAGAGAATTGTGGTGAACAGCTCAATGTTCACATGGAGACCAGTAATGAGTGGTGTCCCTCAGGGGTTAGCAGTGGGACCGATCCTGTTCAACATCTTTTTTGGCCACATGGACAGTGGGATTGAGGCACCCTCAACAAGTTTTCTGACAACAGCAAGCTGTGTGGTGCAGTTGACATGCTGGAGGGAAGGGATGGGATCCAGAGGAACCTTGACACACTTGAGAGGTGGGTCACAGTGCAAACCTTATGGAGTTCAAAAAAGCAAAATGCAAGGCCCTGCACCTGGGTCAGGGCAATCCCAGGCACAGCTACAGTTTAGGCAGAGAAGTGAGTCAGAGCAGCCTGAGGAGAAGGACTTGGGGGTCTTGGTAGATGAGAAACTGAATATGAACCAGCAGTGTGTGCTCACAGCCCAGACACCAACTATGCACTGGACTGCATCAAAAGAAGCCTAACCAGCAGGTCGAAGGAGGTAATCTCTGCTCTCGTGAGACCCCCCTTGGAGCACTGTGTGTACTTCTGGTGTCCTCAGCATAAGGAGGACATGAAGCTGTTGGAACAAGTCCAGAGGAGGGCCACAAAGATGATTAGGGAGCTGCAGCACCTCCTGTATGAAAACAGGCTGAGACAATTGGGCTGTTCAGCCTGGAGAAGAGCTGCCTCCCAGTACCTACAGGGGACCTACTAGGATGCCAGAGAGGGACTCTGCATTAGATGTAGTGACAGGACAAAGGTTTTGAGGGGTTCAAGCTTAAACAAGGGAGGTTTAGATCAGATACAAAAAGAAGTTCTTTACTGTGAGAGTGGTGAGGCACTGGGAACAGGTTACCAAAGAAGTGGTAAATGCTTCATCACTGGCAGTGTTCAAGGCCATGTCGGACAGAGCCCTGGGCAACATGGTTTAGTGTGAGGCATCCATGCCTACAGCATGGGGGTTGGAACTAGATGATCTCAAGGTCCTTTCCAACCTTTATCATTTTAATAGTCAACAGGTATACTCCAGGAAGCCCCTTCAGTGTTTCTCACAATTCCTCTTTCAAATTTTACTTCACTGTGCAAGTTGGACACCTTACAGCATTACCTCAGTTTACAGCTTATCTATCCTATCTGCACAGAGAATCATCAGTTTGACTATTAAAATAACAGTCGAATTAATAATTTATATCTTAGTGTTTTGGCCTGTCTAAATGCAGAAACACATGTATCATATTAAGGGCTCTTCTTACTGCTGCTGATCTCATCTTACTTAGTTATAATATAAATTTTTACTAATAGATTTTTATAATATTATCACACTGAAGAGCAGAGATGTTCAGTTCTAAATCACGCACCTGCTATTTCAGCTGTTAAAATTCTCTAATTCAAAATGTTAATACCACCAACCTCCCCCCTGCTTCTCCTCAGTTGCAGTTTCCACTGTACACCCCGACTGCGAATAATAGTCCTTGTCAGGTTTCTGGTTCACTTTGATTATACAGACTCTATCCTTTCTCCAAAGATCCCTCCTTCCAGAAACAGCTCTTGTGCATAACTAAATTTAAACTTTGCTTCCTTAGGCAGTCTTTCCCACTAGACATTCCTGTTCAAATCAACAGATAGTACCTGTTTAAGTGGTCGTAAGAATTGCTGAGAAAAGATGAATCACTCAACCTAAAACTCACCTGACTGTGATTAACAGTACAAGAAACCTCACAGTGGAAACCCATGGAACAGCCTACTTACCAGAGAAGTTTCTTCTTAATCCCCTTTGGTTAGCATTTTATTTGTTCCCTGTTGTATAATGGTTTTTCAATTCCTTACAAAAGCTTCACAAAGCTTTCATTTAACCTAACATAATGTACTGTAAATGAATAATTCCTTTTCTTTCCTGGTCCTGTTAATCTTTTGGCCTCAGTTACATCTCACAGTTGTGAGATGCAAATGTTAATTATGCAAGAAGTGTGAGATCTGTATTTTGATTTCCATCTGTCCAATACAAGTCCAGCACAAGACACAGATAACTGAGTGCTTTCCTATCACCATGGGAACATGATTGCCAGGAACATATCAAGAACAACATCTCATACTGCCTCCCAGAAACCCCCATCAAGTACCTTCTACCTATTAGAGCCTCTTTTACCTCCTTTGTTGATTCATATTCTTAACAAACCCCTGATTATTCTTACTGTAACTCAATCCTCCTCAGGACTGAAGAAACATTATCTAAGTCATGCAACATCTTCCCCTTGCTACATGTTGTGTAACAATTATCTCATCTACATAATTTATATGTATGTAGAAGTAGTTGAAACATTTCATTCATGTCCAACTCGACAAAGTTGTAGGCCACCCTGCATTTTGCTTGCCCATACTTCCCATAGGGTTACATCAGCACTCAACAGACCCCACAGCAAGCTGAGAAAATTGGGAAGCAGAAAATCAATCCTTCAGAAAAGCAATTTCAGCAGCTCAGCTCCAAACCTGTATGACTACAGAGACAGACAGTGCAATGGCACAAATGCCACCAAGGGTGGGACTGAACAGAATCAATCAAGTTTGGTTTAAATGGCTTAAACTGTAGCTTCACAATATACTTCGATTTCATAACCAATCAAATCTACTGGCTGTCCACCATAAAGACAAAGGCATCATTTTCTTTCTTTCCCACAATCACAAGATTGCCGTACCTCTTCCCTTACACTGGCCTTGGTGCTCACCTACCCAGCGGGAGAGACAATTCAACCTGGCAATCTAGAACAAAATTAACTTCATAAAATGCTAACAGAATATTGTTTTTCTTTCAAGTTAAATTTGCTGCAAGTGGAAGTCAAAGACTGAAAACAGATGCATGGACAGATGATGAATCATGAAGGAGCCACAGAAGAAGGGGAAATAGTCTGTCCTTCTAGTAGCATAAAGCTTACAAAGGTTTCTGTCAGAACTTCAGCATAAGGGTGAAGAGATAGGGTACAGTAATGTGATGGTATACTACTGTTAAAGAAGGCCATGCTCCCCATTTGGATTTCCCTCCATTACTGGCTATGTTGTGCTGGCTTTGTCACTAGTGAACCTCTTCCAGAAAGGTATGTAACTTGCCAGAATGGTAGAAGACTTTCCAAGGGAAGAGGAGTAAAAGCAAGACCATAAGGCTGATGGTAAGAAGTAGGGGGAGTCCCATTTCAGCTTCAGAAAGCTGATATGTTGGCTTAGCTATGCTTGGAAACATAATTTAAGTACATGCACTCCACTTTCAGAAACAGCAGTGTATGGTTATACTGTTAAAGTGCCAAAAAAAATAATGGAATCAGATATACTTACGTAACAGTCACTTGAGTCACCATCACTGCTATTGGTAACCAATTGCTACCTTCTCCACTACATCAGTGATCCTAACATTAGCTTTCCTCTTAAATAAAGCTTTAGTCTGCAAAACCCAAACAGTCTTGCAATACAAAGCACGCTTGCACTCTTTATGTTTTCAGCTTCCTTGAAACATAAGACAATGTACAAAATCCAATGCACCAAACAATTTCAAGAGAAAGCCACAGAAGACATGGCCATAGTATTAGGATGTACTTTGTCAATACTGACACAAGACAGCAGAAGCAACTCTCATCTCGTAGAATTACTAGTTAGGTTTTAGTGATCAACAGCTGATAGATAAGTTTGTTAAAAATTATTTGATATACTGCTCTGACTGTGAGACAACTCAAGCCTGAGTGGATCAGCAACGGGGAAAAGATATCCATAAAGATCAGAAACAGGGAAAAGATATCCAAAAACTCCCTTTTTTTCTAGGGTAGTTCTACTACCTCCCATAGTAGAGAAAACCAAGATAGGGCCCACAGTACCATAAACACACTTATTTTGGCTTGAACTAGACTCTGATATATGCAATATTCTCAGAGAGGAAGTTTAGAGAATAAAAGTTGGCATGGCACTGCTTAACTTCAGAGCTCTCCTTAAGCTCTCCATCTATTTACATACTATCTACTTTCTCAGAATAAAAGCTTCCAAGAAAATACAGCAGATGCTATTTTGAGTTTGGTAAAAAGTAGTTGAAAACATTTTTTCTATTGAAACAGCACAGGATAGAAATGTTATTAAAACAAAGGCAGTGGCAGTGTAATTCAGTGGCCAACAAAACTAGCCAAGGTTCTTCTCCTAAGTATTTGTATCTTGCATTTGTTGTATTTTGGGGGTTTTAGCCAGTTTCTGATTAAAGCAACAGTTTACCCCTTTTGATATATCAGATACTCCACCTACAAAAAAGCTGTTATATGTGTCCTGATTTCCAGAAAAGCTTAAAATCTGCACTGCCTCATGACAAGAATCTATATGGCAGAGAAGCCATGTTTTTGGCAACCATGTCTTCTGAATCAAATTCTATGCCCCTGCACTTGTTTCCAGCCCCTGCTCTACTCCCTCAGTTCTACCAGTACAATCATTTGTATAGCCTCCCAGGAACAGGATTAAAGAACTGATGACAGAGGTTAAAAGTAACCATTACAGTTCCCCTTACAAAAGACTTGTCTACATTAAAGGTGCATTGTATATACACACGATAGATTAAGGATGAGTTTTTCTGATTTACTGAACTTTTGCAGCAAGTGTGTTTATAAAGATCTCTCTTCTGCATTATTTTTTCAATATTCGATAACTCTCATTCTTAGTGAATTCTTTCATGAGAATGCATCAGTTTCTCCTACTTGACAATCTACTGGGTAGACATGCAAGAACCCCATCTCCTTGAGACTTTCATGCCCCTGACAAATGTTACCAACTCAGCAGTGGATGGACAAAAAAAAGGAGAGATGGAATTAATAGTCAGCGTAATCAATTAATCTGGAAATCAGGTTTAAACATCCCACTGCCCAAAAAAATCCTGACAACCTGAGGTTTAATGATGCTCCTAAGCTTATAGCATAAAATCTATACTAGAGATTGTAAACAGGTTAACAACTAACAATAGCATATTACCAAAAAAAGAAAATATGACCTTTATCAGTACAGCATCTTTTTCTCTGTACCCAGAAACTATGTAAAGGCAGTATTTATCCTCCTTTTAAATATCTTTCTGTTCTCTTCCATTCTAAAATACGCTCTCCATTTACTTCATATCCTATCACTCTCAACTTGAGGGACAGGCCATTCTCTTAAATCTAACTTACTAGCTTCACAAATGCATGATACACCAAGGTCAAGGTATAAGGACAAAAATCCTAAGGCTCAAAGCAGGTATGAAGAATGGAAATGCTTGAAATAAGGGCTGAAACAGTACATGCTCTAGGAGGGCAAGCCTCAAAGAACCAGGTTCACACAAAGAGGAAAAGAAAATGTCGCTCTCCAATTTAATCAAAATCCACTGGACACAACAGCTGACTGCGCAGCATAGCTGACCTGGAGAGTAATTTTATCATACAGAAATACCCATTTTCAAGTTCCTACCTTCATTCCCCCCTACTTCCCCACTGTGCTCATGATGAGAAGGAAATTTACACAAACAGCATTTTTTACAGGTTCCTCCTCAAGAAATTCTCTTGAACAGAGTAAGAGAATTCCTTTCCTTTATTGGGAGCAACTCACCTTTTTTAATAGCTCATGCAGAAAAACAACAAAAATCAACACTGGCACTTGGAACCTCTATTCACATCAGACAAGCTCAAAACACGTCTGAAGAAACAGTATCAGAAACTTCAGAAGAAACAGTATCAGAAACTTCAGCACACATTTCCACAAAATTTAAATTTCAATATCATTTATATGAATTTAGTAGGAGTAGAACAGGCAAAGTTGTCCCAGTAATGCTTTAAGCATCTGCTGCACAACAACTCAGTTGTGTTCAATTTCCAACTGAATAAAATACAGTTGGCCAACTCTGAAGGTAGACTACAACACATTGTATATTTGACACACCGGTAAATGTTAAGAAATGTTCCTGCTATTTTAACAGCATTTTCCCCTTTTGTATACAGCATGCTGGTAACTTGTATCTTTAGTTGTGGATTCCCTACAAACAAAAAAAGAACATAAAAGTGATGCTACTTTTGTGTTTAATATCTAAATAGGTTCTCACTACCTGCAAGCCCTATTAACTTGACCCACTGACGAGTAAAATTGTTGAGCAACAGAGGCATCTCAGTAGCTTTCTGTAGGCAAAGCAATACAAACATTGCGTAATACACATTTGGTTTGTAAACTGTAAACTGTTTGCCATTACATGAGTGGATTTTTATGTTACGAAGAACTTCAGCTTCACAGGTCTGAATGGCCTAAGTCACAACCCCAGCCCAGAAAACCTAAATGTATCAGAAAAGAAACAACAAAAGTTAATATTTAATGCTCTCATGTTATTAATACCAGAATATTTCAACAGAAAACAGTAAGATATCTCAGCCAGCAGAGATTACAACCAGATCTGTACATTTTCTCCATGAAACACAAGATAACTGAGCTCTGCAGTCTTCACTAGATTAATTATTTCTATACCCTTGCCCTGTAAAAACTCTAGCTTGCTTTGAGCCAAAGACCTTTACGGTTAAGTCCCAGGAGATGCTTGAGAAGGTGTTCTCAGTGGAGCAAACTTTTTGAGAGAAATCACATTCTGATTTGAGAGAATTCATTTCTTTTGGCCTTTGGGGGAACACTGCAAGTCCCATGTATTTGTTCAAGTCTTTACCTAGCAAGAGCAAAATCCCTTCTAGGCTCTGTCAGGTTCATGCTGAACTTGCAACATCTGGCTGTGTAAGCCACACTGCTCACATATTTTTAATTTTGTACATCAAGAAATTTTAACCCAATCTTTTAAAGAACCCTGTTTTCCAATGCTTTAAAACATGAAATTAAGAGAAACCTTTAATACTGAGTAAATTATACAGAGTTAAAATGTAACATGTTGAACAACAGACAGGTAATTAAACAAAAATATACAACTAGAAAGTTATGGTGAGGGACAGCTTAAAAGACAAGAGTGAAATGCTGTGTAGGCATGTGAACCACTTCTAATATTGGCAATGAGATCATAAAAGACATTAATGCATATGAAAGGCATCAACTGACAAAAAAGCCATTTTAACTATTTGAAATATAAAATGTTATTTAGGAAAAAATAACATTTTTCCTAAAAAAAAGAGAAGAACAAACAAAAAATGGCTGCAGAGGGTGAGAAATAAATTCATTCAAGAGCAACCCTCCCATTTTCAACAGCCACAAACATTTCAAGCACCTCCATCATAACTGCTCATGTAATTAATTCAGCATAGCAGCCAGAAACAGCAGCACTGAGATAGCCACAGTTCAGCAGTCTGCACTTTGCTGTAAGGAAAATTCTGCTGAAGACAGATGCCACCCGGAGGAACAAACCCAGAAAAACAATCGGCTGTCTGACCAGAGGCAAGGCAAGGAGAGATTAGAACTGCGAGTCTCTCTCTCCTCCCGAGACTCACAGACCAAACCCGCACACCCAGCAGCGGTAGCAATTTTCCAAAGGAAGACAAAGCAAGCCGATCTCTAGCTATGAGACAAGCAGAGGAAAACGCAGACTGGCCTCACAGAAAGGGCTTCGATGTTTCTCCTAAAGGCAAACACAACCCTAAACACTACTTTTGAGTAGTTCAGTGTGCACTGGTTAAACAGAAGATAGATATTTATTTACTAGATAATTTTTTTAAAGTGGATTGTCATCAGCGATTCTCTGTTTGGGAAACCTGTGTTCTCTCAGCTGAGCAAATTATGCCTTCCAGGAAAAAAAATTGGGCAATGCCCATAACTCCCATGGAGAGCTGAGCATTTAGACTGAACAGCTGATAAGCAGCCACAAACATAACTTTATTTCCTTTCTATTTTCTTAAACAGTATGTTAAGACACATCAGGAAATTTAGATCTACCTGCAAAAGTAATTAGCTCTGTTAAGTAAGTTTTCCACGCAGGGATATGGGAAGACATCCACAAGATTTTAGTGCAAACTGCATGACTGCTACTCCAATGCAGGTACTATGTCCAGAAACAGAATACAGGATCAGAGCCCTTAATCCTAGACACTGAATTTCATGCAGCAGCTCCAAAGTGCAAAGGTAATTTATACAACTCTCTAGGCCTCACCAAGAATACTGACAGGTACTTCCACACAATGTTACAATATATTCATATATATAAATATATGAATACCTAATGAAAAAAATAAATCAGGGGGGATGGTCCCTAAAAGTAAACCACACAGAACAGGTTAAGTGTAGGCACCTCACATGTCTCTAGGTAACAGCTTAGCGTTACATTTTAGGAAATGAAACGCTAAAACCTTCTCTTGAGAGTGGATCTTCCTGGATTATACCACCACATGCACATCCAGAAGTCAATGCTATAGACTCCTGGTCTGTGTTAAACAGCTGTGTGCTTGTAGCTTTACAGAATAATTCAGGTTACCTTTGTCCTTAATAAAAAGAGATTAGAGTCCATTCTTATATGTGGACAGTTACTGTATGCTCTTCAGAGTTAATGGTTACCACGTTGTAATTTGTGAAGTCCTTGTCTTCTCTTTTTTAATGCTCAGACAGGATAGACCACGCTGTCACGGCAAAAGAGACAGGTAGTAGTTTCCTAAACCAGAATAGCCTGAAAAATTCACCCACCAAAGAAGCCTCTTTCCTGAACATGCTTGAATGGACTTTGTTACACCAATTTCTAACTAATTTAATGCTTTGTTTTGCCTTTAAAAGGAAAGCATCAAATGTCAGTACACAAAACCTCCTCCTAAGCCTGATATCAGATTAATTTAACACAACAGCAGAAATTAATAAAGTTTGACAGTTTTACTCATGTTCACAATCAAACATGCAACACAACTTCTTGGCAAAGTTTCCAGTTCATGCTGCTGCCTGAAAAAAATACTAAATACAAGAAGCAAGGAAACTGAACAAAAAGAATCATCTCCATACTATAACCTAAAGCAAGTCACTGATAAACAGCCTGCTCCAGTAGCAGAGAACACAGAACGCCATCTACAGTTTGCAGTGCATGGAGTCCTGCTTACTGTTGTCTGCAAACCAAGGAATACAAAAGCAGAAAAAATATTTAACTCAATAAATTCTACATTCTGTGTGATGAACAGAAGAGTTATACAGCTTCAAAGCTCTACCAGGAATCTTTTAAGATATATTAGCCCTTTGGGTAGAAGCACACAATGCAATGGACTGCTTATCCTGGACTGATCCTGTGAGAATCTGAGCGACTAGAATAACATTTCAGAGCTCTGACAGTCATTCAGGAAAGGCTTGATTAAGAGTTCAAAATTAAGACAAACCTGAGGAACTTCTGGCAGCATCATTACAAACAAATTAAATTCCATTTTCACACTACAGGAGAAAGTTTTAGAGATAGAAAACCCTTTCAACTGAAGTCTCAAATACGCAATCTGTAGGGCTCAGTCACATATGGTGCCTTGGCACTTGTGGTAAGAAGCATTTGGGATATCACAGAGATATAACAATGCTGAGATGTTGAAAAATGTAGTGGCAAACTGACAATCTTCACAAGAGCTGTGCTCAAATTAAAAATCTTGAAAAATCAGAAACCTCTTAAAAGAGTTTTTTCCAGAGAGTCATATGAGTTTAGGGCAAAAAATTAAAAACAGCCAAACAAACTGGCACAGAGACTAGAAAGGCATCTGATGACAGCACAGCCACCTGCTGAGCGGTGCCTGTGCTGTCACCAGATGGTCACAGGCTTAGGCACCCTGCGACCTAAGCCCTGGCTCAGGAATGAGGGCTGCCGTTTGGACAGTCGACCCCTTCCCTTGTCCATCTCAGAGTTACTCAATCAACCTGAGGGACTGTGCTGTCACAAGGAGGGAAAGATGGCTGAAAGATTCTGTCTGCGTGTCACATTCAGTGCTTTTGAAGCTATGGCATGCATCTCAACTGAAGTGCCAACATGATGGTGCAAAATCATTCTGAAGACAACACTTCTGAAGATGTTCAGCTTATTTCAAGAGTAGCAATACAAGCCTTTTCATTGTGGGGCTCTGCCTCAAGGAACTAGTTACTACGGTTTAATATCTGCAGTTCCTATGTAAGTGAGGAACACAGTTCTATGTATATTGCTAATGTATTCTTACATTACTTATTTCAAGAAGTCATCAGTGGAAGCTGCCAACTCTTTACTTCTACCACTCTTTATACAGATATTACTGAAATTCAGACCCTAAGTCTGCCTTGCACAGTCATACAATTGAAAATTCACAGTGTGCTCTTCTGGATGTACATTACATGTTCTCAAAAAAGGTGAGGCAGCATTGGGAGGAGTGTGGCAAGCAGGATGAGGGAAGTAATCCTCCCCCTCTGCTTGACCCTGGTGAGGACAAATCTGGAGTACTGTGTCTAGTTCTGGTCTCCTCAGTACAAGAAAGACAAGGAGATACTGGAGAGGGTCCAGTGGAGGGCCATGAGGATGATCAGGGATCTGGAGCATTTTCCTTATGAGGAGAGATTGCAGGAGCTGGGCCTCGTTACTCTGGAGGAAACTGAGAGGGGATCTCATTAATGTAAATAAATATCTCAAAGGCAGGCATCAGGAGGATAGTGCCAGACTCTTTTCAGTGGTCTCCAGTGACAGCATGAGGAGCAATGGCCATAAACTAAAGCACAAGAAGTTTCATCTCAACATCTTCACGTTGAGGGTGGCAGAAAACTGGAACAGGCTGCCAAAGGGGGGTTTGTGGAGTCTCCCTCTCTGGAGGCATTCAAAGCTTGCCTGGACGCTTCCCTGTGAAACCTGCTCTAGGTGGCCCTGACTTGGCAGAGGGTTGGGCTAGATGATCTCTAAAGGCCCCTTCCAACCCTAATGATTCTGAGTAAAATCTGATGGAATTTGACACCATTTACAGTAGTATTAAAATCATATTACAAAATTGCATGATACAGCCCCACCTCCCTCAGAAACTTTTACTATACCCGGTAGGAAGCCTTTTAGTCCAGCACTACACAAACCTGTCAGTGGTGGTATGTGCAAGACACTAAATACACAGCAATATTCCCAACAAAAGCATGTCTGTCCTAGTGACTGGTTGTTAACACTAGTCACCAGTTGCTGTAGCGAAACTGTGGATGGAGCAGCTGCATCTCCTCACCCACTGTTGTACTTCCAGCAGCCGCTGCAACCACCCTGGCACAGCTGAGACCTACATCTGCTGCTCAGGAACAGGGTGAAGATCTGCTCCCAGTGTCAGCCAAAGATCACTAAGACCAGTGAGCAGAACCATGCCAGCGGGCAGATGGGGAGGGAGGGTTTGGCTCCATTTGTGAGGCTGCAGAAAATGACTACAGGTCCAGCTCCAGGATGGAGTAAGAGGACATAGGTTAAATGACAACAGGAAGAGACTACATGACAAATGGTGCATGGTAAGAAGGAGGGGAAAGACAGAACAAAGGTTCATTTTCCATACCCAGGCAGCTGTAGCCACTGCTATTAATCACAGCATCCACATCTACTACAAGTAGATATACTACTGCAACCTATGCAGTATTCTACCAGAACACCTGAAGTTACAGCTTCCATTTTAGATAATCCATTCTTGCATAAAATATGGATCAAAATAAGCCAATTATATATCAAAAGTTCATTAAATGCCAGCATCATCCCACACACACACAGCAGGAAGCTAAGGATTCCAATTACAAGTGGATGGGGAAGCCAGTTTAATTCCTTTGCATGGAAGGAGATGTGTAAAAGTTTGCTCACAGAGTGAGAATAAAATCTGCCTATAACCAATAAAATTCACTGTAAATTTCTTATGTGACATGATCATCATGGGGGTGATCAGACTCGCCATAAAAAGTCAGATTTCAAGGTGGATTTTCTTTCCTTTGTAATCTACAAGATAGACTGATAAGAGTAATTGCTATTTCTTTAAACAGCCTTATTGACATTTTCTCTGGAATTACTATGTTCATAACTATAGAGTCAACAGAAGCACATACTCCAAGAGGTGAGGTGTTAGCATTAAGAAGCAGTACCAAAAAATAACAGGACACGTTCTAATTATCACAGCATATTTAACTGTGTTATACAAGCTAACAAAATATGTCAGTAAAAATGCAGAAGATGAAAGCAAGCACAAATACCAAACCAAACAGATATCCTTGAAAATAATTTATTTGGAAACAGTAAGTTGGGATAACATAAATTCCAAGGTAAAAGAAATACCTGTATGCTTTACAGTTTTCAGACAACTTTGGCATGGATTATGCTATCCCACATAGATTACTTTCACCTTTCAAGACTGTTATAAAAATCAACTCCCCCAAAGATGTTTTTTAAGCCATTGGCAAATTCTGTCATTTAAGTAATAAAAAGTTTAGTTGAAATTTTAGGTTTAAGATTGTGGTTTACACCGGTTTCAGGTTTTTTATGTGCATGTGGACATTTCAGTATCTGTGGATGCTAATCAGTGACTGATTTCTTCTAAAAAGGTGCACACTATGAAGTTCACATTTTAAAATCTACCTAGGAATAAACCTTAGCTGGTACTTTTCACCAGAACTCTGGAATAGATAGCTGTGCAAAACATGTATATAAATAAATAATTATGAAGCTTAAGAGAAGATTTCTATAGCATAAATCTCGTGGCATGTATTTCCTCCTACCTCTGATCTGGCTCTATTTCCTTGTTTGTTTCTGAAACAAAAGGGAAGAAATTATCAACTACTAAGAAGATACGTAACTGTAGCTATGGCACAGAGGCAAGACATTGAGAAGGAAATAAAACATCTATATTTCCTTCCCCTTCTCTTCCACCTGAAATAAATTCTTTGGCTGCAGTTTATCTTCTTTTCTGGAAGCATTTACACAGTATCTAATGCTATCCACCACCATGACTACCTCTGGCGCTTTTATGAGGGTGGGAACAATCAGTATAAGAATTACTAAGGATATCAAAGAGACAAAACATTTATTGAAGAGGGAAGAGGGGGAGAGTGTGAGGTAACGAGGGTCCTACTGTATTTACCTTATGTGCCAAGCATGTGGACAGCAATAAAAACCATGTAGGGAGTAATTCTGGTCAGAGAAAGAACACGGCAGCCTAATGGGAGGCCTTTGTTCTTCAAAAGGGTCTCCTTTTCCCCTTTTGTGCTTCACTTAATTCATGGCATCTGAGCTACTCTTGAACTTGACAGACAGAGAGAAGGAGGGGGGAGAGATAGAGAAAGGGGGAGACAGAGACACAAAGAAAGAAAAAAGGAAAAAGGACTTCAAAGAGTTTTCCTTTGAAAATTCAGCTGTGCTGCATGCATTGCTGAAGGTTTTAGATTCAAGAAAAAGGTCAGAAAACATTTTATATAATTTCATCATGAGGATAAAACGTCCAGTGTTCTTATTAAGAAAGCTAGAAGAAAGGAATGGGACAAAAATTATAAAAAATAAATCCATCTGAGCTAAGGAATATAAATAAAATTACTCCCCTGGGTGCTCTTTATTTATTTTCATGTTAAAATCTTATTCTCAATGGAGCCCGATACATTTATCAAAATCTTATCAAAAACATCTGGTTTCCAGCAGTCACCTGAAAGCATACATTTTCTACACAGCCCCATTAGAATTCCCAGCACAGCGATTCCAGCTCGGACAGCAACCGAGCGTCGGAATAGCCAGCGCCATCTGCAGGGCCTCCAAAACAAGGAATACCAAGCCCATCTCCACAGCGCTATGTGAAGGCTGCACTAATAAACACGCACTGTGCAAAGCCACGGACTCCTGAAAAAGCTCTTCAGCGTTATTTATAACTACTGTCAACGCATCTTAATTCTTTAACAGACAAAGTAGCCTGAACTCTGTTATCTGAAATAAAAACATTCGGATGTATCCAGGGCAAGCTTCCAAGTTCGGTCCCCTCCTCTTCAAATTGCTTGAGCATGCTCCAATAGCTTCCCAACGGCAGCTAATATTAGCTCTCCGAATACATTCAGCTTTTCACTCTCTTTAAATATCCATGCCATAGGCAATATTTATATGAAATAATTCATAATAGCAGACTGCACTTCTCAAGCATCTTTTTTTTTTTTTTGTCTAGACCACCTCCCCCCCTCAATACTATGCAGCAACTACTTGCACATAATTTATATATTCCTGTGTGGATTTTCATCTATGATGCATATACTGAAAATATTTGCAAATTGTAGTCATAATAAGACATGACACTGCAAAATGCAGAGAGATTTATGTGTCAGTATCACAATAAATTATTAATAGTGACTTAAGTTGTAACTGTTTTAAGTTAATTCAACAAAAATATTTTTCATCTTAAGTTGTCCCTTATCAACAATTAACCTGTCTCTCTCCTGATTACATTCTGACAACATCAGAATGCATCTACCCACAGCACACTATTTCCAGAGAGTAGAAAGTAAATCCATAATGTAACTTTCCTCTTTGATAATGGTCTTCCCATTATTTGGTGGTGTAATTTCAGAAGAGATCTTCTCTTCAGCTGAATCAAAAAGGCACTCAATATCAACATTTTTAAAATCATTCCATAACTTAAACAACTTTGCTTCCTTTTTCAAATAGGACTATGAAGTGCATCTGTTTCCAAGGATATTTATTTTGATAAGCCTGCAACAAGGTTAATTTTAAAGTCCAAAGGCACAATTAGACTATGGAAATGATACCAAAATGCATGCTTACGAATTGACCAGGAAATGAGTTCCTAGCAGACTGTCAGTGCAGCCACTGACATAGCAGAGCTTAGTTGTCACTCTGCTTTACAGTGAGGTTTCTGTCTCACATCAGCAGCATGTTTATTATCTATTACACTACCTGTAAGGTAACCTGGAAAACACCATGAAATAAAATTGATAGAAATGTTTCTTTTTCACAAGCTTGTTTGCTATTATTAAGAACAGTGCTTTCTGAAATAATTATGGTAAATTTTTGTTTGTTTTTAAGGGGGGGGGGGGAGTTCCACTAGAGAAAACTACAGAACTTGTACCTGTTATATCAGCTTTACAAGCTACACTGAATCCATTTCAGATTACAGATATCGAGTAGAAGTGAAAAAAGATGGAAATAAAGAGCTTACAGAGCAATTTAAGTAACTGAAAATAAAAAAAAAAAAAATCAATCTGTTCTGTGCACCAGGAGGGTCTGAGTTTTAATTAAATTTATAAAACACTTTGAATAATGACAGTCATATAAAGCAGCCAACACTAAAATGCTTCTGATGTACTAATTAGAGAAATGTAAAATATTTGAGACCATTACTAACATGACTTTGGATAAAAGAGTTGAAGCCAAAGAGGCTTTTGCCTTCCCTTGGAACTTGTTTGCCCCCACGCTTTTTTCTTTGAAGAACAATTTTACCTTTGCTACCCAAAAATCTTACACGATACCTGTCACAAGCATCTGGTGATTCAGACAGAGAATGTGTCTACTGTATAAATAGAAGCTTTCATACTGTCTTCCTTCCCCTGTGATACAAACAGCAATCACCTGTCTAGGGGCTTTCTATTCTAGAAGTCACTACTTAGATTATGTATTCTATCTTAAACTACTTCTTTAATTGTGCATGTCCACTGGGAATACTCCAGGGAAGGCCTTCAGAAATGTTGTCATGCTACTGAAACCAGGAGTTTTTTATTTTACTCTAAGATAGATGAGATTTCAAGGCTATTGTAGACCCACAGTTAGTAAAGTAAAATTAAAAAAAAAAAAAATAATAATCATTGTCATCATCATCACCGTAATCCCTCCATGTTCTCACCATCTTTTTACTTTTCTGATATTCTTTCCTAATCAAACCACAGCCTCAAAAGATGAATGAGTATGAACTCTAGGCTTCCTGCTGGCGTCTGTAGAAAAAGCAGAAGTACAAAATCAAACCAGGAAAGTGAAGAATCAGGCAAAACATTTCTTCATTCCAAAGATACTTAATATCAGATTGCTTCTTTAGAGAGAACCTCAAGCAGACTAGAAAGAGCACCATTCTATGCTAAAATAAACACGGCTTACTAGACAAAGTTCTTGACTTGCCATCCTCCTGGTATCTGTACACTTACCACAGCACTTGCCTAGCAAGCAGCAGCAAGAATCAATCTAGCAATAGCTAAGTAGTGATCAGGTGGCAGCTTGAATAAAAGAAATACTGGATGGGCATGGAAACATGGAAATAAATCACCTCAGAGCTGCCATCATGCTGGTGCCACAGCTCCCCAAAACAGGAAAGTCAGGGTATAGTTAGCTGCACAAACATAAAGCAAAGGGACCAGGTCTCCCCAGAGCAAATGCTTCCACTATTTGTTAGATAGGTACTACATGTCATCAGAGGAATTGGTTCCCATAGCTGATACAGAGGAAAATTAGCCTCGAAAAGAAGGATAGATTTCTACTCCATCAGCAAATTAAATCAACTAGATTTTAATTGTTCAAATACAAATCAAAACACTTGGGGAAGAAAGGTATAAAAACTTAAGAGTCAAAGGTAAAGGGATCCCCTTCAGCAGGGGGCAGACATCAGATAAACTGGGACTTGAAACTGCACTACAGATAACATTTCTGCAGGATTTAAGAGCCAGTGTGATTACAGGAGCCATAATATAGATAAAACCCGTCTTCATAAAAAGACCATCAAGAGAAAAAGAAACTAGGGACATCATCAAAAAACAAACACCTCAACTTGGTTGGCACAAGACACTGTAACACCACAGATTCTATCATCGCTTACCTTTAATACCCCTCAATATACACCTGCATCAAGCTGCGTTGACATGCATGTATGGCATCTATCAGGTATTTTCCACCCACTCTCACTATACTTTAGAAAAGTATGTTCCATGGAGGCAGATTTGAGGGATATAATTTGTCCTTTTCTGCAGTTGAACAGAAGCATACTTACATTTGCTCTGCCTGCTCATTTTCCAGCACTTAGTTAATTAGCAAGTCCTGAATGAACATGAGATTTTGCAGCAATATTAAGCCAGTTTAATTATTTTTTCTTCCAAGATTTTAGTTCAAGTCAATATAAAAACAGCATGGTCAAACAAAATGGTCGATGGCTATTCCCACCCTTTGCAGCTTTTTCAGTAAAGTAAGAATGCCTCGTAAAGAAGGAAATACTGCCTTGGCAGCTCAGCTTTTCTGATATGCATATTCTTTTCCAGAGACGGACTTGCTACTGAAAGTCAAAACATCAGGCAGTTGCTGTGAGTTCTCCCTAAGCCAACAGTGCCACCCATCTCCAGCTTTGCAAACTGTAAGCCCTCTCCCTTTTTTTTGGCCTCCCCATCCTTTTCTCAGAGAAATGTTGCTGCTGGAAAAAGAGAAGCTATTGTTTAAATGACAGAGGTGGATACCTTACTGCTTACACAAACATAGGAATTAGATAGCACTTCAGTACCACAAATAAGGTATGGTTTGGTCCATACAGAATACAACTTGCTGAGTAGTCTCAAACTCTGCTGAGGAGTTTACATAGGCTTCCCAAATCTTATAAGGCAGAAAAATAAGGAACCTCATCCTTACCACAAACAAATTAGGCTTATGAAAACAGCAGCATTGAGACTTATGGCTTCAGTGTAATCTGAAAGCTTCAGTTAAATGGTGCTAAAAAACTACATATTGTTTTACCACATCTTGATACCACCACTTTCTATTTTTTGCACCAGAAGAACACTATCTCCCTGATATCTCCTTTAAAATTACTAGAAGAGTCTGCTTCTTGCCTTGGCACAACACAACTTCCATGGCAACTAAAAACACCCTTCAGGCTTATTTCAGAGAAGCCAGGAGGCTCATAAAGGAAACTAAAGTAGAAGGAACAACTTCCCTCATGACAAGGGTTTGTGCACCATAAGTAATGGGTGCTTAAACAAAGACTCATTTCCTCTCCATTTTTCTCATTTTACTATACTAAAATGGCATTTGACACCTTCTTCATTTTAACAGTACCTGATTTAAGGTATTGCAAATACATGATTATTACTGCACAAAAGCAGCTGCTCAAAGCAGGCAATTTATAAATACCATCTAAAAAGAGTGCTCCTTAAGTCCTTCTGACCATTGCACACCTTTTGCAATGCACTGCTGGTCCCTCCTCACTTAGCTGTGCCCATATATTAGTAACTGATTCACGTTAATAATGAAGGATGCTCTTTAGAGCACTCACTATTAATTCAGTTAGAGAAGTATGCTGTTACAATAGCTTCTCTATTTGCATGGCATTTCTTTTTTAGGAACCTGACATAACGGAACCAAAGCATTCTTAGTAGCTGTACTTTTTCTGGCTTTTACTAATTCTTACTTTTAAGAATTCAAAACAAATAGATGACTGCCATTAGTGCTGGATTACTACACCAGTGATCTTTAAGTGTTAGTGAGTTCCAAAATAATCGAGAGAATTATCCAAAGCCAACCGAAGAGCACAATTCAGGTATTTGACAGCAATCACAAGACCAAAGCCTGAAACAGTGCAATAAAAGCCAAATGCTGCACAGGGTTATTGTAGCTTGAATAACACTGAAAACTACGAATTGAATATGGAATATTATAAAGCAGACTGGGGATTCAGAGAAGAAAAATCTGAATCTAAACATTAAATTCAAGACACTTGGCATTTCTTGGGCAGAAGCAAAAAAAGCATACCTTTGTTTATTGAGCCATATCTGCTCAGAAGAATCTCTTTTTTTAGTGGGACAACACTAGGGATTACTTACTTGAGCAATGCTTAATTGAAATATTAGGGGAAGTCAGGTTAGGTGTAAGGAAGAAGTTCTTTACTGTGAGGGTGGTAAGGCACTGGCACAGGTTGCCCAAAGAAGGGGTACACTCTCCATCTGTGTCAGTGTTCAAGGCTAGGTTGCACACAGCCTTTGTTGACATGGTCTAGTGTGAGGCGTCCCTGCCTATGCCAGGGGGGTTGGAACTAGATGATCTCAAAAGGTCCTTTCCAACCCTAACCATTCTATCATTTCATGTTTCTAAGGGAAACCTGATTATTCATTTATTCAGTACATTTTATCTACTGATTGCAAAATACATCCCAGACATAAAACTGCAAAGCACCCAACAAGACAAATTTTTTTTATTATCTGGGGGCTTGATTTGGGTGAGTTTTTCGTTGGGCTTTTGTCTTTATGTTGTTCTGTTGGATTTTTACTTGAAGCAAGTGAAAGCAAATCAAAACCCTACAATTTGTTAAACTGAGGAACATGTAAGCTAGGAAACTTGCTTAAAATACCATTTGGAGGCAGTATAAACCAGTGAAAAAATCTCTGAAGACAGTCTCCTCTTGTCTTCTCTCAATTTACTCACATTAACATCTTTTAAAGTAGCATACTAGCATTTTACTTAGTAATCAAACCTTAATTTAAGGATTTTATTTCATTTTAAGTTTTGCTTTGCTATGGAACCTAGTATCTCAGTTTCCCTTCCTCCATCAACACACAAGTTTATTGCCAAAACAACATTGGAAACTATTTTACTACATTCTCTATCTTACTTCTTTGCTCCTCAGTTAGCAGTGGTAGTTACCCCGCTCAACTGGTTTTCTTATTTTGTATCTCACAATATTCAAAACCTCAAATAGAGAGTACATTATGTATATGAAATACCTTTAGCTGAATATGTGCAAAGTAAACACATGCAGCCTTAATATAGAG
The DNA here is from genome assembly GCA_024733675.1 of Psilopsiagon aymara. NCBI lineage: Eukaryota > Metazoa > Chordata > Aves > Psittaciformes > Psittacidae > Psilopsiagon > Psilopsiagon aymara. Next base: position 25,714 of record JANRGW010030130.1, read on the forward strand.
AAAACACAGCAACACCTCAGGGCAGAATTTTGTTGAAGGGAAAAAGGGAATATCTGATAATACTTATGAAACAATCCCCCCTCCAGCAATTTCAGCTGAGACAAAAGAATCCCTACCCAACAATAAAATTAAAATTTGGTGATGATGGCTACACGCCAAGAGCTGCAGTGCTCCCGCAATAGGCAGTGCCTCTCCATTGCTGGCTCCAACATCAAAGCTCAGAGACCTGCAAGTCTCTGGCTTGGAAAGCAAGAAAAACAATGCTAAAACTTTGGGATTATTATGCCCCTTCGAAAGACAATTTTTCAGCTTTCAGTAAATTTCCACTAACACATAAAACTTCCAATAAGGACAAGATAATACTCAACTTCTTTTTACATCTAGTAATGTTGAACAGTGCTACAAAGGAATTTTTAACTATCCCTATTCATCCCATTACCAGCTTTCATTCCTTCCTTCACATAAACATTCAAGTTTAACCAGAATCCTGATGAACAGACATGCTGTTCCCCATGATCTCCATGTAAAAATAAGTTTTCAACTATAAATGAATTATAATAAGCATTCCTAGACCCTCTGTTACAGTCATGACATCATTAAATTAATTCAGGGTATTACAGGTAAAAACACATTCTCCTTTCAGGTGAAGAGCAACTGTGTACTTAATATTGCTGCTGAATTAGACCCATCCATTTCACAGTATTGAAGGAGGCCAAAGCTAAGTTTTGTAATTACAAGTTCCCCATTCTGAAATAAAGTAATTGGAACTATGGATACTTCATACAAGGACAGTTCTTTACCTTATGATACAATTTCCCCTCAGTTGCTATTAAACTGCACATTAAATATTTGTTGTATAGGGTCAAGCAGTCTTTCCACAGAATAGATGACACTCCACTGAATGGAAAGAGTTCATTTCCTCTGCACATGAGGATTGTTGATTATGGTAGCCTTGAGACAGAACAGCAGGCACCAAGGGCTGGATTCACAGGAAGAAAGTTAGGAAGTGCTATATAATTTCGTAATATTTGTCCATTCAGTTTTACCTTGAATAAAAGCATATCAAACAGATAAAACGCCTCTAACAAGCAGAGTTCTATTCTTGCAGAGTTAGCTCCACATTCAAGACTTCAGGAAGAAAAAGAGTACCTTTGAATTGCCTACTCAATCAAAAGGCAATCTAACTGCCATCATCTGAAAACCCACAGAAGGGCATTTCAAAATTACTATTTTAAATATCAGAATGCCCCATTTTGCAGCAAAGACATGTGAAAATTTGGTTTTACTACAAATCTAAGTTCTGGCTCTCAACTACAGCTTAGTGCTGTGTTGCCAGTTTACAATCCCTGCTGCCAGTTTACCATCCCAACATTTACAGACTCTATTCCTTATAGAGACTTTAAGCGCAAAAAAACCCAAACTTTCCTTGCTAGTACACTATGAATACAAAATAGGCTTTTATAACTGTATACTTGGACTACCCTTTCAAGTCAAACATCTAGAAGACTTTGTATGCCAAGCACTGGTTTCTGATCACTGGAAGCATCAATGCTACAAGCAGTCTGGCAAGCATGGGGTTTTTCCTGTGCTTGAGTCTCTGCAAACAGCACCATCTGTCTGCATCTGGCCAGCCTATGTCTTTCATGTGTCTAGAAGTGACAGTACGTATTACGCACATTCCTGTCCCAATTCCTGTTTCAAAACTCTTTTTACTCACTTGTAAGTGGAACACACATCAGTGCTGCTGCTCAAAGTTATCAAATAAATTGGCTTTAGGAGAAGAAACTATCTACACAAAGGCCATCATCTGCCTTAACCATTCAGTGACTCACTACACAAAAAATCAGAGTTGCCTACCAGAAGTGTGGCATTCCTGCATTGTTCAAGTGGACTTAATAACGCTTACAAAGTCGTCACTGTAAATGGGATACAAGTATCCTGCAGCTAGAAACAAGCTCTTCTGGTCCTTTTTAGAGAAAGCGGTGTCTTTCAAGCAAAAAAACTGGTACTCTGACCTAGCACTGTTCCACTCTCTTCAATATCACAGGTGAAAGAATCAGTGACTCTTAAGACCAATGAGCAAGGCCTGGAACCAGTCACTTCAGATACAAAGTTTTTCATATCTAATCCTGAACACCTGGATGGTTACAGGGTTTCTCACTTCTGCCATGTGGGTTTGGGGAAGAAGAAAAGGAGGAAGGAAAAAAAAAAAAAAATTACTCCTGGTATAAACATTTTCACACAAAAAAGAAACCCAAGCCAAAAGTTTACTTAAAACATTATCAATCCCCCCTCCCCGTCACCAAAAGAAAACAATAACTGAAGCCTAGCAACACCTATCTCACTCAAGGCTTTTATTCACAGGGTGGCTACAGTGCCCGTGTAGAGGCACTACTCTGTCCTCTACATAACCTGTAACCTCTTGGCATGGCTTTAGCTTTGATTTCAATCTACTTGGACTTCAGAAAAAGAAAAAAAAATAAAGGCAAAAATAACAGCTCTAAAAAGATCATTACAATTAATTAACCAAATATGGGGGGGAGGAAAGGGAAGCAAAACTGTGAGCAGAATCCAATCCTGTCAACCACACCAAGACTGCATCACAGAGAACCTCAGAGGAAAGTCATCAGAAGAGGAATCACATTTCTGTGACACAGATAAAAGGTGAACATGAGAGAAAAATGAGAATAAAACTGAAAGGTTTCATACAAGCCAAAATAAAAAAACCCATCTCTATTCTTTCCCTTCTGAAAGGCCATAAAGAATAAAATACTCCAGCTGTTAATTTTATATGGCTTTCCTTTCTTTCTTCTTTTTGTAACTTGAAAAGTGATTTCAAACCAGTTCTTACCGTCTCCTCTCCTCATTAGAAAATTCTGATCACACACCTAAAAGCACTGACACCCGGATGAACTGAACTGCTTGCCAGTGTTACAGCAGGAAGAAAAAAAGAGGAGAATTCATCAACTGCACTACTGAATGCGAGTTCATTTATACAGAAATGAATGCGCATCTTATTGAATGAAAGCAGCATGAAAGGAAAACGCCTCTGCAGCAGCACATCATAGTAGCAGTTAAACAGTTGAGTGTCCAGGATATCTTTTTTAAATCTAAAAAGGAAATAAACCCAATACACCTTCTCAAGCAGAAGAGAAAATATCAGATATCCCTGTTCTTCCTAAGGGTCTGTTTGCCTTCTGCCTCTTGTAGATGCTGCACAAATTAAAATACAAACCCACCAACTGAGCTCAAGCACTTGAGTAATGTAGTCTCTAGATTTTAATTTTATTCTGGATCAAAGAACAAAACTGTTATAATGTATGTGCATTTAGTAGAACACGATGGTAAAAGAAATTCCTTTATCTCAAAAGAGATCTGCCACATGCACAATGCTCTGCCTGTACTCAGAACTGAAATCATCCCTGGAAATCACATATGGAACCTTGTGATCCTCTCAGAGCCCAATAAATGCTGTTATCTCTGCCGAAACGGCTGTTTTAAAGAGACTGTTTTAAAGAGAACATTTCAAGGCTACTTCTCTTCAATCTGACTAGATAGATGTCAACCTTGTACGTTTATTATCCTCATCCAATAATTAATTGTTGTTGTCTACATATGGAAGATAGCACTTATTGTAAACAACATCATTTTCCATTCCATCAATGATATCTGAGAAGCAGAAGTCAATGAAAACACCTCAGATTTGGGGACCAGATGAAACAGTGGTCTCTGCCAAAAATCTTGAGGTTGTGTTATTTTTGAACGCTGCACTTGCTCCTATTGCTCTTTAATTCCATGCATTAACAGATAACTGAATGACAGAAAGGAAGTCCACTATCCTAGGATTTCTCCTTGACAGTTTGTGACTTTTCCCTCAAGAAGCATTTACTCCAACGATACTTTGCAAATACAACAAGGCAAGTATTTCTTTATATTTATTACAGCACAGACATAGATTTTAAGTTTACCCACATGGTGCACTATTTATAAAGAAAAAAAAAATATTTTCCTATTGAGCAATTCTTTTCCTGATGCATCTTTCTCCAGTCTCTAATGGCTTATTTTTCCCTGCCTTCATGCTTCCTATCCAGTTGGCCCAAATCTTTTCTCCACCACAGCAATGCAGCAGAAGTAAGCATGTGTGTGTTTGGTAAGCAAAGAGAGAATCTAAAGCAAGACATAAAAAGGGTGTAAAAATAGCTCCTCTCCCAAGCCCCGCAAACCCCAACTTATTTAAAGTAAAAACAGAAATCAACAAGTCTGATCATAAAAGCTGCTGTTGGGTTACTGAAATTAGCCTTTCCTTCTCTCCGCTTACTACACAGCCAGCCTGCATTTTGCTGCAAATGCAGCATATTAAAAAATTGATTACTTAACATCACTAAATGGTGCCATCTTATGCAAAGCTATCACCAGTGGCTTTTGTTTACAATAATACAAAATACAGACTAATCTTTGAGATTTCATTAACATATGCAGGGTAATCTAGATACACAAGGAGAAATGACTGTTTCATACCTACTATTTGAAACAAAAGTCAAACATGACCTCCTAAGTCATCACCTATACTGACTGTGAGCCTCGGTTAGTAAGTCTCAGTAGGTTCAAATTTGTTAGGGATATATTCATAGAGCTCTTCGGGGGGGAAGATAGTTAACCTACTTTTATTTATATTTGTATTTATCCAGACAACTTTATCAAACTAAATAATATGCATAGTATCACAGTATCTCAACCACTAATGATACATTTGCTTCAGTAAAATTACAACTTAGTGCCAAAAGGACAGGAAAATTCTTCATCAAGGAACTGCTGAGAAAGAATCCTCAGTTTTTAAAGAAAGTCTACGAGACTTGTAGATTTCTGTGTGAAAGGTGAAGTTTCACTATTAAAACAGGTCCAGTAACCTCCCAAATTAATGATTTGACGTAATTTAGTGATTGTTGGAACATGATTCATTTTATTACTGATTCATTTAACGCCATATAGCAAGCAGGAAGAAACAACAGTTGATGTCCCTATGAAAAGAAGCCTCATGTAGCACAGCTGCTGGCTGTTAATAGAGTTGAAAAGTTATGTGCTTAAGTACAACCAGGGTTTCGCATCTGATGATTAAACTCAAAGAATGTCAGAAACTGCTCTGGTAGTGTTACATGAGATGAGGAAGTGTTGATTTTTTTTTTTTTTTTGCTTTCCCAACAAGAGGGAAAAAAAAAAGGGGGGCATTTTTATTGTCATAATACTTCCAGCAAGTTGATACTAAAAAGGAGATTTCATGCCAAAGTTGGCTCTTTAATCAGATAAAGAAGGCTTTCCTATTTCCCACTGTATAGATCAAGTTGGCTACAGGAGCCATACAGAGCTTTGAGCAGCACGTTTTTCCGTGAGGGCTCTATCGTTTGATCATAGCAAAGCACAAGGACTGCTGGGTAATGTGAATCAGAGCTGTAGAGAAAGGGAGCCAGGCAGCCTGCTGAGTCCACGGTAACATGTCACCCAGCGCTTCACCACACTACTCCCAGAGTGGACCAAGTTCCCTGCAGGAATTGCCCATCTCCACTTACACATTTGTCATGGAGGTTTCCACAGGGCACCCAATTAAAGCAGTATGTTTTCTGCAAAGCACAGCTATAACAATTTTAGTATATGCTTTTTAAGGTCAGCCTCCCTGTGCTGATAAGATTCTCCTGATTGCTTTCAAAACATGAAATTTCAAGATGTGATTGGACATGGTGCTAGAGAATCTCATGTAGGCTCCTTCTTCCACAGGGTTGGACTGGATCTGGTGACCTTTTGAGGTTCCTTCCAACCCAGGATTCTAGGATTGAGCTCTTAGAATGAGTAGCAGCTTTCTTAATGGCAAACTGACATAACTGTACATGAAAAATTGTTAACTCAAAACTCTATTTAGTCATGTGGAGATGAGACCATTCTGTTCCCAGCAGTGTTTGCATGACTGAATATTGTATTTAGAAATAGTATTATGGCAGTTAATGCCAGACTGAATATATATACGGAATTTAGAGTTCTGCACTGCAGGTGTCTTGGCCATGCAGATTCTTCTGAAGATTTGAAAGGGAGCATAGGAGTTTTTTGTAGAGGTTCAGTCACCTCTACAAAACTTCAGCATGTGAAAATGAGGGGAAACTTCACGTTCTGGGCTCCACTCCAACTGTCGTGGAAAAATCAAAACTAAGTTTTGCTGTGCAAGTCTCTTGCTCTCTTTCATGAGTGGATGGGCATACAGACTATCTGCAGTTCACAGATCAGAAAGAAACCTTCTTCCCTTTCTCAAACTTAACATTTAAGAGAACAGGATGCTAAGGGATGGGGGGGACACAACACCAACAAGAAGAAAACACTACCACTCCATCCCACACCAACTGTTTTCTTTTTGAACTATTACATGAAACAACCTCAACATTCAGTGCTGTCTTTTATTCTACTCTAAATTCTTTTATGAGAACCAGCTTTGTTCTTGCCCACTGGCACTCAGAAAATAAATAAGCTAATTGGAATTGTCTCAATGCCATTGCTTCTACTTAAAAATACAGCATAACACCAAGGTAGTACATTAGCTCCTAGTTTATTTTACAGGCTTCTACATGCTTTGTTTAAACAGAGAGACTAGGACTTGTCTTTTAAGTTATCACCAATGCTAGCAGTGCATGGAAGAATGGCAGTATTGTTGGAAGTATGGCAAAGTAAGTAGCTTGCATTTCAGGATACAGTGGCACATAGTGGCGGAGTCTGTGATTGTTCAGGGGCTACAATTAATGATGGTGTTTTGGTACTTTTCTTGGTTGCAGCTTTAAAGACCTTTTCTCCAGGCCAGCAGCTTCAATAGGATTTCAGTGAAAAGAGTTAAAAGTTTGGATAGGTCACCTTGCAGTGCCTGCTTCACAGCCCATAGCCAAATTTGGTTTAGAATTGAGTGTGTGAAAAAGGAAGTAATAAGAAACTGGAGGCTTGAAGGGCTGCTTGCTACTGCAGAAAAGTTAGGAGGCTGGAAACGTCAGGGATGTGTTTCAGGGACAGTACCTGGTGAAAAGCTTAACTTCCAAACTTGGTCTTGCTTAGGGGTCCCTTCTGACCTATTAACCTGTCAATAGGTTCACCTGTCATCATTCTGAATATCAGGTGACCTAACCCACTGCTGCTTCCAGCATGCTGGGGAAGGCTATAAACAGCATCACAGGTAGACACACACCTTTTTAGTTGTGCCCTGTCCTCTAACAGAAACTTTGTCTTTAGAGGACAGAATTTTATTTGCTTCATAAATCACTCTATCTTGAAAATCTACATGTTTAGAAATGAACAGAAACAAAAAAAAACACCTAAATTATAAAAAGGTTAGTCTGAGGATCGCCTAAACCTAGCCCAAAGACCAAAAGCTTCAACTATCAAATCATACCTTAATCTTAATAAAAATTAAAAATAAAAATAAAAATTAATAAAATCCTCTATATGCACAGGTGCTACAGCAAGATAAAAACATGTGCAGTTTTGAAAAAGCATTTACAGAATTGAACACAAGCTATCACTAGCACATTTGTACCTATTAATATAAAACTACTAAGAACAGCTGTTACTAACATAAATCAGCAAATGTTCAAGCACAGGTACTTAGGTAATGGGAACAACAGTACCTGAAACAGTATTGTGCAGTTTGCTCCATGTCAGTAGCTCATTAACAAAACTATCTTAATCATATTTTTAACTCCAATTGCAGCAGTTCAATTCCACTGTATACTTATCACCAGTAACAGGCTACACAAGATATTTTGCCTTTTCTGCAGAAACACAACTGCAACATTGATTTTTCTGTTGTGTTTTTCATCTTCCTTACATGCTCTCCATGACACCCTTCCATTTGCTAGCGGGTGCTTTTCAAGTCTCCATCTTTTCTCAGAAGAAAAAAAGTGTAGAGGTCATTTAATTCTAACCTCAGCTAAGTGGTTATTTATTTAATTCTAACCTCACCTAAATGGATGCTCAATACAATTTAATGCAAATGATAGTGGCAGCAGTAATCCACAGGAAGAAATCACCACAACCTGTATTTTCTCCTGTTATTAGAAAGGCTTTCAACACGCTTACAACAACATACTTGAGTCCTATTATACGCATAAACTACCTTTATCAAATTAAGCCAAAGGTGAAGAACTTCTTACTGGCAAAGGGGAATAAAAGCCCTTACAAAAAGGACCTGGCATACCACTTTAACACACTTCATGCTATTCACTGATAATGTAATGTCACCCCAGAATTCTCAGGCAACCTTTAAGTTATACTAATAAGACAGCTCTAAACAGACACATAGCCATGTCAACAGCAGAAATACAAGCCAGTTAAACTCAGTGTTTTTACTGGCATTTTTACTAGGGCTAAATTTGTAAGTCACATCACTTTAAAATCACACGAAGAATGCTAAATACCTCTCTATCAGAAGGCAATCGAGGACAGGGTAAGAGCATGCACTGAACAATCATCTCTGCTACCTGTGAAATGGAGGTGCACAACCCAGTGATAAATGCAAGTGCTCAGACAGCAGAAAGCAACTGACCATTTCTGAAGAATGACGGGCAGGAAGTTTACTGGCACAATTTGCAGGTCAACAAACCCTGGAAAAGAGACTAAGAAAACATTTTGCCTACTTCAGAAAAGAACAGGACTAAGAAAAGCTAGCCAGAATTGAACAAATTATTCTGGGAGAAGCACCATAACAGCACGCTGGTACTAGTCCATTTTAAGGTGTGCAAGTATATACATTTCTGTCAGCTGAAAAGAATTACATCTGAATGATTAAAAAAATATTTTCCTTTTCATTCTTATCAGCAAAATTTTTCAGCTAGATAAAGAAAAATGCAAGGTCTCTGATTCCCAGACTGTGATGAGTTTAAAGGTAAGCAGCAATTAGGGTTATTTGAGAGATCAGGGTGCTAACAGTCATCACTATCACATAATAAAAAAAAGACACAGTATCACATAGAGATGATGCTTGGTTTGCTAGCAAGATGGGAAGAAAACTGAGAATAAAGATAAAATACACTGCAGTGAAGTCACTGTACTGAATTCATGACATCATAATTGTTGCCATGGCAACTAGCTAGTATCAAGCACAGAATACTGCCTCACTGCAGAATCAAGGAGCACCTGTGCTGCCACAAAGTAAGTGTTCTTATTCAAACACAAATCTAGTCAACAACACAGGAAATAAGATATTACTGTAAGTAGATTTCCTTCTCAATGCCTCCTATTTTGGTCACCTGGTGCGAGACTTTTTAACCACTCCGGCACACATAAAGGGCACACAAAGTATACATGTGATAGGGAGTCTGACTGAAAAAATGATGGTTTTCTTCCAGTGTTCCTCAGTTTTTCCAGAGCAGGGAAATTCTTCTCTTTGTGTTTCCCCCTCCTATGGGTATGACTGCAGTTATATACAAAAGACATCTTCTAGTTCTTATTCCCACAACCAGACAGTCAAACTGAAACTATCATAAAGAAGCAGAATGAACTAATAAAGAACATGTTCCACGTTTAGAGCACACAATTCCTTTTGTTTAGGGACTGCCCTAGCAGGGCCTTTAAACACCACTGCATGTTTCTCATACACACTTGCTAAGCACAATGCTTCAGACCTGCAGGGCTCTCAGAACAAGGATAGTAGCTTTCTTGCAAATAATTACATCAGCCCTTTTCCTCTAAACAATCCTTTTTTGTGGAATACCTGCTATTCCCAACTCCTTAGCATTCACAAATATAAAAACTTCAGAAATTCAATCTTTCCCCAGAAAAGCTACACATTTGCAATTCATTGGGTCACAATTGGGTTTGTGACTAACAATGCACAAATGCCACATTTCATGTTGCAATCTCAACTATTTGTTGAAATAAATCCCTCAGTACTACACACCTGAAAATTAGCTTCTTCGTATTAACTTGCAAATTAAAGAAAGTCAGATTTGGAGGTCAGTAATACCAGTGTCTTACAGTTCAACCTCAGAGCTGATTAGCACCAAATTCAAAACACATTTTAACAGACCATACTATGTAGTAAAGTATGTTTATTTGATACCTCAATGGCTCATGAATAGCAATCAGTACATTATCGCCGGTCCAAATAACACTCCCACACAACCATATGTAATTAGACAGTGGCCGAACAGTTTTGGTATCCACTGGTGCAGGGGGCGTTCAGCTTCAGTAAGAGGAAAAAGACAAAAAATCAAACTGTCCCAGTTACCAGTTAAACAAGAGCACCACATTTCTATTCTGGCTTTGCCACCGTTGTTGGACACTTTCTCTATTACTACCAAGTACATACAAGGACAGAAGAACTGACGTAATCTGCCTCTCCAGTCTCTCTGTATAATACTGTCTCAACAAGTATTAGACAGAGAATACAAACAATAACATGAGTTTCAGTTACAGATGATTAACAAACAGCTGTACCCCATATGCTTCTGTCTTCAGTGGTCTAGTATTATTTCATACAACCAAGAACAATGATCACTCCGTGAATAATGACACCATGAAAATCTACAGTTTAACCAACCTTCCACAATATGAAATGTACTTGGGAGATTACAGTAAATTGACAACATATTCTAAGGAAATTGCTAGTGTGTCAATCCACTCCCTGCCAGTGAAAAGTAAAGAAATAAACAGTCATGTTCGTCTAAACTTTAGACATGTTTGTCTAAACTTTAGAAACAGATCCTGCCTTTGGTGATAATAGCTCATTCATGCAAGCATATATCGTAATATACTGAAAATAGTTAATACAACTGCCAGAAACTCAGAAAACTGGAAGACATAAGTTGATAAAACCTCAAGAAAGTTACATCAGAAATGCAGAGTTCTCAACTTCTCTGCAATTCTGAGAATATATTTCTTGCTGTGTCTGTATCATACAACTCACAGACCTGTTTCCTACATATAAAACAAATGGCAATGAGATTCCTTCCTTGTTAGCAACCCAGAGTTTCTAGCTCTGACCCACAGTATGAAATCAGTACTTAATACGTAATGAAAAAAAATACGACTGTGTGAGCAATTAATTCTGTTATTTGAAAGACTGACATTATGTGATCCCTTAAGCAACTAATGTGTCTTCCCTGACTGCACACAAAAAATTATGGATTGCCTCAAGACTTTAGAGAGCTTTTTGTATGACTTTAAAATGATCTTACTGAATTAGGTTTTCCCCATCAGTCCTTCTGTTAAGTCTAACTTTTGCTTATGCTCACACTAAATAGGGGAATGAGAAGATGTAAGTGATGGCCCACCTTTGTACATGGTATTTTTTCTTGTATTATTCATTTATCAATATTGTAACAGAAGCAACAACTGAAAATTTTCCGATAGGATCCTTAGAGATGCCCACAACACTTGCAAACCTGACTAGAGACACCACAAGAAACACTATTTACCCCTCTTCTCTCCATCACCAAATCAAGTTGAGAAAGGCGAGGAGATTTAAGATGCTAAATGACTTTTCTAATGTTTTATGCCTTTATATTCAAACTTCCATACAGCAAACCCTTTTCATTATTTTAGAGTTCATCGTCCACAATTACCAAAAACTTAAGTGTATAAGCACAAATACAATGCTGTGTCCTTTACATCTGCTGGCAGTTGTTACAGTTATGTTTACTATGGGTATTAATAAAATGGATCATAAGATGTGCCCAGATCCATTTTAAATTTTAACTATGTTGAGAATGATATAATAAAGTAGTTGTTCCCAACACAGAACACTGAAGCATGTTCTGAGTAAGCTTTAAGGTACTGGGCTTTAGTCATTCCTTAGCATATTTGGAACAAGTCCCTTCTTCACCACTGAACTGAACCATATAAAGTGCAACCATGGTTCCAAATAAAATTAAACTATCATGATAAAACACATTTTTATCTCTCAGAACTAAGAGGACGTATTCTTTACAAGGCTACTGCCTCCCATTGCAACGAGAAAAAGAATAGTCTAGAAATTAAACAAGCTCAAAAATAATACAAGTTTCTGCAGTTCCTTTCTGTAAGATAATTCTCAAACATGCTCAAGACCCTCAATGGGTCTTCAGAAATTGAGAAGCCACTCAGGTGTAGATCTTTCCCATGAAGCAGTAACAGAGGCTGAACTTTAAACACACACCCTATATCCTTCCCTTATCTTTACAAAGTACGACAACAAAAGGAGTTTCTAGTTCTCTAGTTTCCTGGTAGAGAATTAAAAATTGAAGAAAAGCCTTGGAGCAACCTCTCCATTGTTTCACAGTGCCAAAAATGTGCAGAGCAGACAAGGAACATCATCTTTCCCGAACACTTCTGGATAGGAAAAGAACCACTTACAACATTTAAGACAAACTGAGAAGTAAGTGGGAAGGTGAGAGATTTCTGGTGCTTGGCTCCTCCAACAGCAGACACCTAGGAAAGAGTATAAGACCAGGGATAGTTTCCTTTGATTACACTCCCAAATACAAAGTATTTGCAGCTCAGCACTTGCCTGAGCCAGAGGTGAAGAACATGCAACAGATTGTTTAGTCCTTCTTTGCACAACCTTAAATAGGGGGAATGGGGAGATAAGCAAAGGTTGGTTTAAAACCAGACATGTGAGATTTCTGCAACTTTAGACCTGGTTCTTTTGCAAAAATTGAGTAAAATCAACTTATGAAAACAATGTTTTACACGTTTCTACCTGATGTGTCCTCATTTGACAGCTTTGAGTCAAAGTCTGTCCTGCTGCTACTTCAACACATTCTTCCAGGACAGTAGTTAGCAAAATTCAACAGTCAGCATAGGTGTGATAGTGTCTTCCTTATTCAGGCACCCCCACCCTAACCAAATCAAAACTATGTGACAGTAAAATAATAGCTGAATAAAGGTTAGCAATGATGTGATTAAAACAACTTCCTGTGTGAGACATTGCGGCTGATTTGAAGTCAGAAGCTAGACCTCAATCTAAAATATGCAGAAGCTCTCAACTGTTCTGAAAGCTACTCCCAAGTTCCCATGTTCAGCTTTGTTGCCATAAACTGTCTAAACTAACTATATCCCGACTTAAATGGAACAGCAAGCAAAGATAATCTTGTGATAAAGTTCATTTAAGGGAAATGACTTGTAAATTGCATGCTTCACTTGAGATACTGGAAATACTCAGAACAATTTACATTGTGTAGTTCAGATCAACATAAATTCAATAACACCAGAAAAGTACCACTGGAAAGTTCAATAAAATCTGAAAAGCAGCATGTCTTTAACACTGAGAACAGACACCCTCATTCAGAAGTGAACATTACAAGTGGAAAGTTACTGCTCCCTTTGCCCTCCTACCTCCACTTTCTCCACACAATCCCAATCCATTTCTGCCAGCAGCTAAGATGCAGCGTTACACAGGCTCTGCCAGAACAGACAATAGCCCAGAAGGCGGCAGCCCATACTCTTCCTGCTTGTGTTCCCGCTTTTTTTTGCCAACAACCCACCCTTAAATTGGATTAAGTGTAACATGAACTGTACCCTCAGGTATGATGACAAAGCAACTCAGAAAATCCCTCACCCAGATTTCAATCAGAATTATCTGGGCTACTTTGGGCAGCTTAGATCACAGTCTTTACTAACCCAGACAATTTTAACTGAAGTGGATGAGACAAAACGCGAATGGGCAGGTCCACTAATACAGTAAACTCCCAACAGTCAGAAGCAGTCACATCTTCCACTGATACAATCAGAGCTAGAAGAGGCTGTACCCAGCCCAAGTTTTTGGTACTTTTTCCAAAGCTTATGTGCACACAAGTGTGTATATGCACTGCAGGATAAGGTGGGAAACATTCCCAAAGGAGTAGGTAGAGATAGTATTTCCTGGCATATCCATAACCTTGCAACCTTGGAAATAAGCAAATTCAGCTCTCTATTTAAACTTATGTTTGAAAATTCAAATAAAAACAGTAAGTTACCAGAGGTCAACAGGTAAGAAACAAAATCATGACTAATTAGAAAGGAATCTTTGCAAAAGGGCTCTTGAAAGAAACTTGAATCTCATTTCTCATTCAGTAGACTGTATTAACTAATAATGTAGAAAGGACTGATTCATCAAACATCTGAGTCATTTCGACCTGCATCTGCTGTATATCTCTCTTCCCTCAATTTTATTCAGGTAGTATAAAGCTACAACTTCACCCTGGTATGGTCAGGCACAAATTACTAAGTCACATGGTATTTTTCAAGTAAAACTGAATCATCTAAAGGACAAAGAATAAACAGTGAAGGAGCTCACTGCAAAAAGGATGTTGACTTCCCACCAGCCCTAATAGAAAAGGTGGGGAGGAGGGAAGAAGCAAGCTCCATCTCCAGCCAGATTCAATAGGTTTTTCTTCTCATTTTTATTTCTCCAACTTGGTTTATTATTTTAGTAACTTAGCTGTTCATGTCTTCCTTTTCCAAAACTCCATGCCCTGTCATACGATGTCAAACTCCATGCCCTGTTATACGCTACTTTATTTCTACACCAGATTGGATTGGGAGGGTGGGGAGGGGAAGAGGGAGGTGGGAGAAGGAATGATGAGCAAAAGGCTCCTTGTCACAATATCACAATTTATAGAAAAGATAAATCTGTCTCAGAGGGATCATGTTAAATGACTGAAACAGTTATACTTGGGGTTTTTGTGGGGAGTGTTGTGGGGTTTGGGGTTGGTTTTTGTTGGTTTGTGGGGAGTTTGGTGTTTTCTTGCTTGTTTCTTTAAGGCTGCTTTACAGGGGTATCAGTCCAAAATTTATCACAAGTAACAGTGTCCGTAATTTTCCAACTACTTTTGCCAATATGTACTTTTAAGCTATACTCTTTTTTAGAGAGGTGTCTTACTAAGCAGCACTAAAATAATGGGAGCCACTTAAAAGGCTCCTCCACAAATTTTATTTAAGAGTTTCTGCCATTGCTACCATTAATGCAACCATACATATGACAGCACAACCCACACCAAATTGTCACCATATATTGGTTTCTTAGCTACTCTTTTACTTCAGTGCAGTTTCCACGCTGGCTTCAGTGATCTACATGCAGCCTGCTGGTAGCACAGGAGGACAAGCACAGTGCCCACGGCTATCCATCGTAACCACTTCCCTTGGGCCAGTACCATTTTAGACTGACTTGAGTACATCAACAAAGTCAACTGTGGTTTCACAGTGGTTTACACAACACAACTAAGGCAACCAAAGGGCATGCTGCTGCTTTGAAGATTCCTTCTTTCCCCTTCCTCCACTTTCACTCACATGGTTCTAAACTTCCCCTCTTGCACTTGAAGGCTTTTCTTGAGTCAACCTCAACTCACAAACCCAAGACCTAAATCATCTAGGCCTAAGTTTCCAACAAGTTAGCAAGTTAAGCTAGAGCATCCTGGAAATCAGCAAGTGCTAGGACAGGTGTCAAGTAAATGGTAGGATCACATGGCTGAAAGCATGACTCCCCATTTATGCCAACAGGAAAGCCATCAGAGAGAATAAAATTATGAGAAAACTTAGGTCAACACATGTGCTTCTTGTTCCCTTCCTTAATTGGTATTGCTGCTTGTCTAATCTCATTGTAAGTCAGTACAGAGAGCTAAACCAACAAAAAAACTATTCATTATTTTCAGCAAGGCATGTTTTCTACCAATTTAATTCTCTGAACTACCTCAGCAAAGGAATCAGGCAAGCATCTGCACCAGCACAGAGAAGAGGGCAGGCACACCCTGGGAGATGAGGACAGGCTTGTGCTGATATAAGCTGTCATTGAACTGCATACCCTAAAGCAGATCTACACCACATTGTAGTTAGAACTGACAGTAATCTGTGCCTTTACAGCAGGAGGACTTCATCGCTGATGAGAGCACAAGAACAGCACTGAAATATCCTAAGCAAAGTTTAACTTGGGCACAAGCTTGGACAATTACATGTAAAAGCAGAAGAATCAGATTACTCTTACCTTCAGAGATACTACAGATCATTAGCTAATTATTCCCCCAGCAACACCCTTGTGAAAATGCATTCTGTAATTCCCATTGCATGGATTTAGCCCAGAACAGCAAAGCAAGCAAAACTGGAGACAAACTCAGGACTGGAACACAGTAAATCCTCTATACCAAATAAACACTTCACCATTCAGCTGTGTTGTTTATTAACCCTAAGCTAATTCAATTAGCTTCAATAAGCCAGTAGCAGTCTATTACAAACCCCTTTTGCAAAGACTTTGTAACGCACCATAGAACTCATAATTCATAACACAATTATGTTAACAGATGTGGATATTTCATAGCTACTTGTGAAATAAGAAACTAGGGAAAGGAATAATACTGAGATCTTAAGTATATTTCCTTTTTTACAGAGAAAAAATAAGTGTACATTAAGCAGCACAAGTCCTATTCACACAATCAAGAAATTTAATGTGAAGAACTACAGAAAGGAAAATACATCTGCATAAATTTTTTTCTTATGTTAGCAACTGCTAAACAGCTGCAAATGAAATACAAGCAACTACTTAATACACACTAAACAAGACCAGAATCTTTTTTTATATGTATCGCCCATGCCCAGAGCAACAAATCACACCCTTTTCTTGCCCTGTGTAACAAAGTAACACATTAGGAATAGGGGTGGGGAAAATTTGTTAACAGAGGAGCAAATCTACATAGTAGTAAACACCCAGCACTGTAAGTCTATCCAGCAACACGAGATAATCTTTCATTCACATACTAACTTAAGCACTCCAACCAAGCATATCACATTTGGAACATTCAAGTCAAACTTAATTTTGTTCAACACCTTCTTTTGACAACAGCTTTGTCACAGAGACTGAAAATACATATGTCATAAAAGCCAGTCATTTGCCAGGACTGTCGCTGATTCTCTCAAGATGAAAATAAGAACGCCGTAAGTGCAAGTAGCAGAGGCTACCTCCCCATTACCAGCTGCGTAAAGTATCAGCATTGAGACTATTATCCTATGGGCAGCAATAGTTTGGATGCTGGAAAAAATGCAAGAAAATTAACTGGACTAGGTTTGCACATTAAAAATGCAGTAATGTGGTTTAAAGTCTTGAAATCCACAGTAGCCAAAACCTGAGGAAAGCAAATGAAAACTGCTTGCTATAAAAGAAAACTATTGCATGCTATAAAACTACCGCAAATTTGCTGAGAACCAGGAGAGACAACCAACATGTCTTTAAAGATGAACACTATTTAACAGAAAAAAGCTGGATAACAGATGACTGAAAAAAACCCAAAACATTCTGGACAGCATGGACAAAACATTTACCCCAAAATATTTGCATCCTTGAGCATCTGAACATAAAGAAAATGACAAAAATATGCTATGCTAAACAAGGAATTTACCACCTGAAATTTGACAGATTGACAATGGTGTCCAAAATCTCATTCTTCTGGGGAAAGCATTATTACAATCGAGCAGAAGTAGAAAGAGCACTTCTTGGTATCGCATAAGAGATTCCTAATGCAGAATATGTTGGTGATTCCCAGGTTTAAGGGACAGAGCTGAAGGCTACCTCACCCCATCAAGTGAGGCAACTCCAAACATCAGCACCATTACCCGCCAAAACAAGCATCCAGAAGCTATCCACATTCAGCATCATCAAGTCAGCATTAACACTGCTTAAATTATTACTGCAGGCTAATCCTTGAGAAACTGGCAGTGACATGAAACCTGAGATTTTTTTTTTTCCTGTTAAAATGAAAGGGTGGGAGGTTCAGATTCTTCCCCCGTCCTTCTAGAAAGCGAGGAGTAAGCCCCTAGCTCCTCTAGTTGGGCATCACCATATTGTCACACACCTTCACAACTCTGCACCACATGCAGCAGCATGGCTACTGACACAGCTTATCCTGTTCTCCAACCAGTTCTTAGGCTGGTCAGTTTTCTTTGGAAAAAAGAGAATACAAGAGAAAAAAGGCAGAGGCACCTTGTTGAGTGAGTAGAGGCAACCAGGCAGGGGAACTATTTCATGGGGAGGACAAGCCTTCTTTCTGTCCACAACAAAGTAAAAGCTGAAAGGACAGCAGGAATAGGAGAATATATTTCCCTGGTAAGAATTAGGAAGCAACAGTAGCACAACCCTCCACTGTAACAAAAAAAAAAAAAGTTTCTTTTACTCTCCCATCCACCACTGACAAAGGTCCAAGAAGCAGCTAAAACCCCACCAGTGATAAACTAACATAAAAGTCCTTATTCAAGACTGAGACGTAATACCCGCTTATCAGCCTCAGCACCTTCTGACAAATGAAGATGACACCACAGTTCGGAAAAACGGGCTTCCACTAATGTGTTGCTGACGGGCTTCACTTGTGAGGACACATTTCTACCCACATCACGTTCCAGTAAAATTTTAAGCTACAATACAGGCACACAAATATATGTTTGAGAGAAATATATTTGTATTTTGACATGTAAATACCTGAACTCAGAGCTATAAACCCCAGCTCAGCCATAAGATCATACAAGGCCACCATCCAGTATTCCATTCTGTGAAAATTACTAAAACCTCAGTAACAAAAGAAATCTTGTTTGCAAGATGCAATGTACATTTTTATCATGATGGATAAAATATCTACAGTCTCAGCAGTGGTTAAATTGCTGCTATAAAGGAAATTGTCCTCAGATAAATGGTTTCCCTATGAGAAGGTTTCAGTGCTACACCTCACCCCAGGTCAATAAATCAAATTAACTGCACCTTGTCCTCTGGCCAATGACATCATCGGCTTGACCACATCTTGTGAAGCGAGTGCAGAAACATATGCTATTTAAGGCATGAAATCATATTACTGCTTTTTGTCCAGCCAGCCTTGTGCTGCTGGTCTGTGAAACAGTCACCTGAACAGTCTCATTACCGCTTCTACACATTTTTTTCCTTCTAGTATTCAAGGCCTGTCTTCACCAAGGGTGAAGAAAAAGCATAAATAATCCGAGTTATTATTTTTAAATCAAAATGCTTTTCATTAGCTGCAGCACAGTATTTTGTGACAGATTAAATTTAGCACCAAACTACAAAATATGCCATCTGCATTTGTATGTGTACACCCTTCCAAGTCAAGTCAAAAAGATGCTTACATGCTAATCTGGCACTGTTACTTTGAAGAACCCTGCTGTTAGGTCCTTTCTCCCCACGGGGTGAAAACAATGGTCACTAATGAAAACCTCCAGTTTCAGCTGAAACCCATCCCTGCACAAATATTTCTTTTTTTTTTTTTTTTTAATTACTACCTCTCTCTTAATAAAGTAGCCCATTTGTTTTCTTTCTCAGTAGACCAATACCCAGTTCAAAACTGAATTACTCCAGGCAATTTATGAGGATTAATTTCAATTTTCACTTGGTGTTCTTATGACACAATCACAGAAAACTTATCTTCCTTTCTAGACCCTGTACTGCCTAGTGGTATCTTCTGTCATGAAAGTCAAATCTAAATGAAAAGGGAAAATAAAAGAAGAAAAAACCCAAACTCAGAACAGTCAAAGATACAAGCAGTGACAAAAGCATCTGACACACCACAGTTAAACTGCAGCCACTTTAAGCAAAAAGAAGGTGAATAAGATTATCTCCAATGTATTCAATTCTGTCTGCTCAGAGGGAGGAGGAAATCTGTTCAGATTTTGAGTGTGTCTTCTATAGCTCCCTCAGTGCCAGGAAACGTAAATTAGAAGCAACTCTTCTTTAAGGAAAAGAATCAAGGACAAAGGGACCAAAAATGCCCAAGCCTCTGAAAAGCAGATATGAAAGGAACAGCTTCAGTCTTCAGTTGCTATAAATTAAAAATAAGCTCCTTATTTAAAGGACATGAGTGTTTAAGAATCTATGAGCAGATCTGATACTGCTCAAGCCCCAGGAGGGTTCTGTTTTTGCTGGCAGGGGTGGAGTGGAGATGGGGGGGTCATTTTGGTTATTAGTAAATAAATCAAGCAGCAGAGAGTGAGGCCTAGGCGCCTGCCAGAGCAGCTAGGGCCTAGCTCTTCCCCCTCCTCTCCTCACACAGCCTGGGCTTGATCTCGGGGCCCTGTGGGTTGCCAAGAAAATTTTAAAAAAGCGAGAGAGCAAGTAAGAAGAATCATATTGAACCACAAAAGCACATGGGGCGAATGTAAAATATAAACACGGCGTTGGGCTCTGAGTGGCTGTTATTAAAGGCCTGAATTACTAAACATGAGAGGCGGGGAAAGCCAGGCGGCCATTTCAATAATATAAACCTCCCCGAATTAGACATTATTCAAATGAGAAGGAAAGAGAGAGCGATAGAGCGAGGGATAAGGACGGGACCGCAACCCCTGTGCCAGTCGACCCGGGCTGGCACCACCACCACCCGCTCCTGCCCCGGCGCCCAGGGCAAGTGGACGTGATCCCAGGTGCCCAGCACCCGGAGGGAAGGGAGGAGTTTGCCCCGGGGCCGCAGCGCCCTGCTCTTCGCAAACCCTCGGGGCTGTGAAAGCAGGAGGGCAAAAGGGGAGGAGGGCAACCACCCCTGCCGGGGCAGATCCAGCCTTTGGGGGTATAAAACACGCCGCCTTTTCCGTTGCAGGGGGGCACGGAGAAACTCTGCCCGCACACTCCACAAGTCACCCCACGCTGAACCTACCCTTGGGGGCTGTGGGGCGCTTTGCATAAAAATCCAAATCACGCTCTCATTCTGTCTCCTTCCCGAGGCCATCCACACCTATCCACCCCATGCCTGCAGGCCCCAGGCTCTAGGGAAATAACCCTGGCTGGGGTGATGCGGGGCTGGGGGGAGTTAACGAGAGGAAAGATGAGGAAACCAAGTCTTCCTCGCTCACTCGGCCGCACCGAGGGGCCAGTACTGCCGTCCCCCTCCATCCTGCCGCCGAGGGACCCTGCCCCACTAGGGGTGCCCTCCGCCTCCCTCCCGCCCGGCAGGCCGTGCCGCCCCCCCCCAGTCGGCGCCGGGACCGCTCCAGCAGCATCCATAC